>PVIR01031404.1:0-19477 GCA_004026965.1 Petromus typicus
CCCGGCACTGTGGTATGTGGTACTGGTTGCTGCTGGGCGTGAGTCTCCACACCCAGTATTGTATGTGGATACTGGGGAATCGAACCTGGGTCCTTGCGCTTGTAAGACAGGCGCCGGAACCGCTGAGCTAACTCCCCAGCCCTGAACATTCTTATTTTAAGTTGCAATTTCTCTGCGTATCCGCTTTACTTTATTTTTATTTATTTATTTAGGTTTTTTGAGATAGGGTCTCGCTTTGTGGTTCAGGCTGGCCCTGAGCTCAGCCTCAAACTCACATCACAGCAGTCCTCCTGCCTCTGCCTCCTGAGTGCTGGGATTACAGGCGTGAGCCACCATGCCTGGCACTGTGGTACTGACTGCTGCTGGGCGTGAGTCTCCATACCCAGTATGGCATGTGGTTACCGGGGATCGAACCCGTATCCTTGCGCTTGCAAGACAGGCGCCGGAACCACTGAGCTAACTCCCCAGCCCGTATCCCTTTTACTTTGATATTTGGTTTCTCTTAACTCCTTTGGCGGGGGTAGTACTAAGGATCAAACCCAGGGCTTTGCGACATGCTAGAGTAAGCACCCTATCACCAATTTATATTCCTTGTCCTTTTAAAAATTTTGTGACAGGGCCCGGGATTTAACTCAGTGGTTCTGGTGCCTGTCTTGCAAGAGCAAGGGCCAGGGTTAGATCTCCCAGTAACTACATACAATGCTGGGCGTGGAGACTCACCCAGCAGCAATCGGCACCACCTACCACAGTACCGGGAGTGGTGGCTCACGCCTGTAATCCCAGCACTCACGATGCAGAGGCAGGAGGATTGCTGTGATGTGAGTTTGAGGCTGAGCTCAGGGCCAGCCTGAACTACAAAGTGAGACCCTGTTTAAAAAAAAAAAAAATTTTTTTTTCTTGTGACAGTCTAGTCTACCCAAATTGTCCAGGCTAGCCTCTTAGCTTGCGATCTTCCTTGCCTCAGCTACCCAAGTGGCTAGGACTACGGATATGTGCCACCACATCCAGCACATCACTCTTTAATAAAATAATTTGCTTTTTAATATATTTATTAGCTATATCCATCTTTTCTTGCCCACATCCCTAGGAACAAGCTCTATGAGGACAGGGGCTTCTATCTTGATAATGAATTGTAGCCTCGTAGAATAAATAATGCCTAGCATATGGCAGCAACTAGGTATTTGCTAAATACATGAATTGATAGTTTAAGTACTATTTTTGAAATCAGAAACCATACAGGCAAAGCAAATTTGGAAATCTTCCTTGAATAGCCACACCCTTGGGCTGACGGTCACAAAAGGGGAGGGGACTTTCGGTGCCGTTAGTGCCACCCACTTCTCCCGCTTCCAAACCCGCTGCTTCCTGCTTTCACGTTCATCCCCAGGCGAGCTCCAGCAGCTCACTCCCAACGTCGTCTCTTGCCACCACTAGGGGACGACCGAGCGCTGCCGCCTGTCAAAGCCCAAACACTAGATCCATGTGACCCGCGTCGCACCCGGTGGGCGTCACGTGACAGATCCAGTTTTCCTCCAATGGCTGAACATGTTAGGAGGATTCGATCCAGAACGTGGTCTGAGGCTTCGGACAGCTGTTCTTTGGTCACTCAAACCGGCTCCCTCCCCTACTCCAGTTCCGTGGCAGTGTCTCACAAGAGTCCTCTTTAAAGCGACTACGGGAGGCCTAGACCTCCGTAGCTCAGTCCCGGAAGTGACATCTGCCAGAGGGGCCGGAAGTGGCTGTGGAGGGAGGGAAGATGGCGGAGGTGGTGAGTCCGGTGCCCGGGGCGGGGCGGAGGGATCCAGGGGAGGTGGGTAGAGCCCGAGGCCCCCCAGTAGCCGACCCTGGCGCCGCGCTGTCTCCCCAGGGGGAGATAATCGAGGGCTGCCGCCTACCCGTGCTGCGGCGAAACCAGGACAACGAAGATGAGTGGCGTGAGTGACGTCGGGGGGCGGGGCCACAGAACCCGGGGGCTAGGGGCGGGAAGGAGTCAACTGAAACCCCCGCAGGGGCGGGGCCTCTGGAATGCAGGAGCAGGCGGTGCGTAGATACTCCCAGGGAGGGGCGTGGCTTTCAGCAGTTCTGGACGAACAAGGCGGTGCTTGGAGAAGGATGTCACTTAGTGACCAAAGAGGGCTTGGGCCTTAGGGCCCAGCGTGGGGTTGGGGTTCTTCGAGGATAGCCCCAAGGTCTGCCCACTTAAGACCCTTGCTTGTGTTGTTCCTATAGCCCTGGCTGAGATCCTAAGTGTGAAGGACATCAGTGGCCGGAAGCTTTTCTACGTCCATTACATTGACTGTGAGTTCTGAGTTGGGATGAAGAGGGGGCTACAGGATAGTGTTGGGAGGCAGCTTCTGGCATTCCTTCCTGAGCTTTTATTATTGCTACAGTTAATAAACGTCTGGATGAATGGGTGACCCACGAGCGGCTGGACCTAAAGAAGATCCAGTTCCCCAAGAAAGAAGCAAAGACCCCCACTAAGAATGGACTTCCTGGTTCCCGGCCTGGCTCTCCCGAGAGAGAGGTGGTGAGTAGGTCCCCCTGCTTCACCTCTTTTCTCCTGCCTCCTCCTTCTCTCATGTCTTGGCCTCAGGGGCTCCTTGGATTGGCAGGAGGCAGCCCGCTTCCAGCCTGGCTCAGCTTGCAAACAATGTGGCCAAATTATAAGTGTACCTTCCAGAGTTCAGTGGCCATTTCTAAATCCTTGAGAAGGCAGTGGGTGGAGTTTGATCAATCCGAGGTGAGGGGCCCCTCCCATTCGCCATCCCACCACCATACCCACCCCAGAGGAAGACCCTGGACCTATCTCTACAGCCGGCCTCCGCCCAGGCCAGCGGGAAGACCTTGCCAATCCCGGTCCAGATCACACTCCGCTTCAACCTGCCCAAGGAGCGGGAGGCCATTCCCGGTGGCGAGCCCGACCAGCCGCTCTCCTCCAGCTCCTGCCTGCAACCCAACCACCGCTCAACGGTACCCTCAGCAATTCCAGGGACCTTGCTTTCTTCTCAGGTCCCACCTTCTCTACCTTCTGACCCACCTTTCTTGGTTTCTCTCTACAGAAACGGAAGGTGGAGGTGGTATCACCAGCAACGCCAGTTCCCAGCGAGACAGCCCCAGCTTCTGTTTTCCCCCAGGTGAGTCCCCCAGTTTCTCCTTCCTTTCCTCTCCTCTGCTCTCTGGCTGCCTCCTTCGGGCTCATCTCATAGCCATCCCTTGTATTCCTGCCATCTCTTCTGCAGAATGGATCAGCCCGTAGGGCGATGGCAGCTCAGCCAGGACGGAAGCGAAAGTCCTGCATGGGGACTGATGAGGTGGGTGTGCGCAGCTGTGGAACATGGCGGCTGGAAAGGAGGGGAAGGGCGTGGTGAAGAGTTCAGCGAGCGCCTAGTTTAAACAGGGAGTGATAGGGTTGGTGAAAGTTAGGAGCCAAGTGGAACATGGTTCAGAGTAGTCACTGGATGATCTTTTCCAAGTTACCAGTTTCTCCAGAGCTTTGCTTTTTTTTATTTTGGAAGAGGGGATTATGGTACTTTTCCCACAGAGCTGCCATTATGCTTGAAAGTAGGAAACCTGTGGCAGGGCTGTGAGCTGCAGCGTCCTGCCGAGCTGTCCCCCTTGTAACCTAGTGTCTTCCACTGCCTGAGCAGGATTCCCAGGACAGCTCAGATGGAATACCATCAGCGCCACGCATGACTGGCAGCTTGGTGTCTGACAGGAGTCACGATGACATTGTCACCCGGATGAAGAACATTGAGTGCATTGAGCTGGGCAGGCATCGCCTCAAGCCGTGGTACTTCTCCCCATACCCACAGGAACTTACCACACTGCCCGTCCTCTACTTATGCGAGTTCTGCCTCAAGTACGGCCGTAGCCTCAAGTGTCTGCAGCGTCACTTGGTATGAGTGGTCCTGGGAGGCTGCCTTCCCAGCACCCCAGATCCTGTCCTCAGCTCTGGTTCTCCTCTCTTCCTCAGACCAAGTGTGACCTGCGGCATCCACCAGGCAATGAAATTTACCGCAAGGGCACCATCTCGTTCTTTGAGATTGATGGACGGAAGAACAAGGTCAGCGGTGGAGGGGCAGTGGGGCCTGGGCTTTCAGATGAGCAGCTTTCAGTCTGGAAAGTAGATCTGTAGAGCCTATTTTTATTGAATTCCTGCAGCAGGGCAGGTGCTGGAGATATACGTGGGAATAGGAACTAGGATGTGTCCTGAGAGCTTGTGGAAGGCCCACGCCAGTGGCTACTCAGACCCCAGTGTGATAAGTATCATGAAACAAGGGTCCAAAGGAAATGGTCATCAGATCTTCAGAGGTGACTTTGAGCCTTAACAAAGAGAGTTAGTGTGAGAGGTAAATGTTATTGGTCAGAAGGCCAAGGAGAAAGGATAAGGAACAAAATTCAGGTAACCAGAATGAGGCCAGTGAGAAGTCAAAAACACAAGTTTGGGTTTGAAGGAAACCTAGAGCTTGTTGCAGGTGAGACTCCTCCATTCTGGAGCCAAGAGGGCTTGAGGGAGAAGCAAGCCCCTTGGCTAGTTGGAGGCTCTGGCCTCGGCCTAGGGAGATGCCGAGAAGGTACCATTGGGCCTGGCTGTCCAAGTTGTGCTCAGCATGTGGTTAGAGCTATTTGAAATTCCCATGGAAATTGTGCATCGAAGTCAGGTAGCAAGATTCATAATTTTGTTTGGGAGCAGGACTGAGGGTGTTATTTAAAATTTCTGAAGTCCTTACATCCACCATAGTAAAGTGCTAAGTTCCTGAGAGGGGTGGCTTTGGACCAGAGTTGTTAGGGTATGACAGCCGGACTCCTAAGGCTGTCACCTAGGCAGAGCTTCTGATAAGCTCTTGGAGTCTTGACTTCACCAGGACATGTCAATGACTGTTGTTAAAACTGGGCAGAGGGTGGTAGAGGCCTGCAGGCCAGGCTTAGGTAGTAGTGTAGGGGTCAGAGGAAAGTTGTCCAGCTTACTAAAGACACAGGTGGTCAGGTGTTATTTGGTTTGGAACCAAAATACTGTGGCCTCCGGGAGCAGTGATCTTCACATCCCCACCTGGGACACAAAACCCCTCAGGATACTAACAGCCTTTTCCTTTGCAGAGTTACTCCCAGAATTTGTGTCTTTTGGCCAAGTGTTTCCTTGATCACAAGACCTTGTATTATGACACAGACCCTTTCCTCTTCTATGTCATGACGGAGTACGACTGCAAAGGCTTCCACATTGTGGGCTACTTCTCCAAGGTCAGTGCTCACCAGCTGTCCTTTGGCCAGCCCTGAGCCAGGCCTCTCGCTCACTCACCTGCCCCTCTTCCAGGAGAAGGAGTCCACAGAAGACTACAACGTGGCCTGCATCCTGACGCTGCCTCCCTACCAGCGCCGGGGCTATGGCAAGCTGCTCATTGAGTTCAGTGAGTATGTGCTGCCTGGCTAGGTGCTGGTGGACCCGGCTGGGTGCTGGCAGACTGGTAGACCCAGGCCACCCATCAGCATCCCACACACAGGTGTGTCGGGTGTCTGTATAGCCCAGTCACTAGGGGAGCCAGCTGGAAATAAAGGTGGGACTCCTATCAAGGTCCTCCCCTTTCTCAGGATGACCACCCTGCTTTTTGGAGTAGGTTCTCCTGCCCTGCCACCCTTTGATCAGGGTCTAAGTATCATCCAACTTTTCCCGAATCTGACTTACCTGCATCTGTTGCGGGCACCTTAAGAAAATTCTGTTCATCAGTCTGGGCCTATCCCTTGGTGCAAGTTCTTGGCTCAGGGCCAGTGATATAATGTCCCCAAGTGTCTCCTGAGCCTTGCTGGCAGTAGATGATCAGAGCTGTTAGCTTACCACATGTGCTACTCCTTTATTTTTGGTGGTAATGGGCATTGAACCCAGGGTCTTCAAAGTATATCTCAAGCCATTGTTAATTTTGAGATGGTCTCACAGTTGTCTAGGTTGGATTTGTACTTGTGATTCCTCCTGCCTCAGCCTGCCAGAGGGATTTTAAGCATGCAGTAGCACACCCAAATATCGTACTCCTTTGTCAGGTCAGTCCCTTAAAAATCTGAAGGTACTCTGCCCCTATTGCATGGGCTCGCCAATGGCCCCAAACCCAACACTACTTTGTGCTTCCATGAGTCTGTCCCACCCTCGTTCCGTTCCCTTCATTGCTATCTGAATCTCTGGAATAACCAAGCTCTGCCTCGGGGAAAATGCGGCTTTGCCCATTTGCTTGCTAAAGATACCGACACTTGACTTGAGGTCACTGTTCATTTGAGAAATTTTAATGGTTGAATGGTACCAAGATGGAGTCACATCTATAGGAAATAGCCAGTTAGAGAGGGCAGATACTTAAGCAAACTCAGCGGAGACTTGTGAAGGTGGGGTGGGGCTCCCAGGAGCACCTTTCCAGGCAGCTACAACACAGGTAGGTGTTCCCTGAGGAGGGGCTGGAGTTCCTGTAGCTGTGGAGGCAGTTATGGCTGTGAGGGATCCATTAGAATTCTGCATGCAAGTAAGGGCCTAACAGGTAGGATCCTAAGTGTGTCCCCCTGCCACCTTTTTTTTTTTTTTTGGTGAGACAGGGTTTTGCTCTGTTCAGGCTCGCCCTGAGCTCACTAGGTAGTCCAGGCAACCCTGGAACTCACAGCAATCCTCCTGCCTCTGCCTCCCCAGTGCTGAGATTACAGGCATGAGCCACCACGCCTGGCATTGTGGTATGTGGTACTGGTTGCTGGTGGGTATGGTTCCCCACACCCAGCACTGCTGTATGTGGTTACTGGGGAGGGGATTGAATTCGGGACTTTGGGCTTGCAAGACAGGTGCCAAAACCACTGAGGTAAATCCCTGGCCCCTCCTTTCCCTTCTTGCCTCTTCTCTCCAGACATAATTCTTTTTGTCCTTTTTTTCTTAGGGTGCTTGGTTGAAATCACAGGAGATTGGGCAAAAGGGTAAAGCTAACCAGTAGAGATGTAGTAAATGCAGGGAAGCAGAACAGATTAAAGTCCATCACGGGGCTAGTTAAGACCAATAAATGAGGAGACTGCTCCTATACAGCAGCAGGAGTCTAGCTCAGTGGCACCGTACTTCCCTTGCAAGCACAAAATTGTGAGTTTGATCCCCAGTACAAAGGGGGAGAGAAAAGGCAGGCACTGCTTGGCTGTGGCAGTAGAATGAAACCATGCAACGAGTTGTGGGCTCCTTGGCTCTGTAAGGTCCGAAGAGGCAAAGGCCCACTGTACAGGGCAGGACCTTGGTGTACTGGCCCTCCCATCATCCTCAGACATCCAGGCAGGTCATGTAGGTCCCACAGCAGCTGGGACCTAAATCACAGCTGAGGGACTGATTTCACTGACTAGAGCATTGTCGGGCCTGGCCCAGAGATGAGGGCCTCTTTGTGTACCCAGCTACAGAGGCTGAGCTGGCACAGAAAAACTGGTGACAATTTCTTCTCATAAAGCCTTCTCTCTTCAGTGTCCCAGTTTTTTTGAGCCTTCCCTGCTTCCTCAGACTCTCTTCCTCAGCTGCTTCTCAGCACTCTCTTGTGCGCACTCTCTTGCGCACAGATGAACTGAGCTTTAGAAGGAAATCAAGGTGCATAACAGAGAAGTCATATACCCAAGGTCACCAACTGGAAGGACCAGGTTGTGGACTAAGCAGCCAGGCTCTGTGACTTATATTCACAAATGTCCTTGTGTGCACATGTGGCTGCTTATGCACTGTCTCCTGCTTCATTGCTTTAGGCTATGAACTCTCCAAGGTGGAGGGGAAGACAGGGACTCCTGAGAAGCCCCTCTCGGATCTTGGCCTCCTATCCTATAGAAGTTATTGGTCCCAGACCATCTTGGAGATCCTGATGGGGCTGAAGTCTGAAAGTGGAGAGAGGCCACAGATCACCATCAAGTGAGGCTGGCTCCACCTATCTGGGGGTGCATGGCATGGCCTATGTTCCTGGGGCTCCTGGGGATAAGTGAAGGCCCTCAGGCGACCTGACTTTTCCCTTCTCACAGTGAGATCAGTGAAATTACCAGTATCAAGAAAGAGGATGTTATCTCCACCCTGCAGTACCTCAACCTCATCAACTACTACAAGGTAGGAAGGCATGCCTGGGAGAGAGTTGAGTGAGCACTGATTGTAGCCCTGTGTGGACTGACCTGCTGACCTATGTCCTCTCCAGGGTCAGTACATCCTCACTCTATCAGAGGACATCGTGGATGGACATGAGAGGGCTATGCTCAAGCGACTCCTTCGAATCGACTCCAAGTGTCTACACTTCACTCCCAAGGACTGGAGCAAGAGAGGGAAGTGGTGACCAAGCACTGCCTGCTGCAGCAGCATGAGCCAACAGAACTGGAGCCCTCAGCCTGCTCCGCCCCCACCTCAGGGTTCCCAGGAACACATGAAAATGAGATGGGGCTGAGGACAGCTCCCAGAGGAGGGGACCAGCCAGGGAGGGGCCAGCACCAAGGCAAGCTTAGGGCTTAGGCCAGCTCCATGGTCAGCTGCCTACAAGCCCAGGGCCACTCTGAACCAGGGACCAGAGCGAGCCAGGCAGCTGTGTACAGTAAGATGGGGGTGGCACACTCTGTACAGAAGGCTGGTAATTGTAAAAATGTCTTTTTATAAAGTAAAAGCTGGGGCTAGGGTAGGTACTGGCTGCAGCTTTTTTTTAAACAAGAGTCTCACTTTGTTAATTCAAACTGGTCCTGAACTCACTGTGTAGCCAGGCTAGCCTCAAACTCAAGAGTGATTCTCCTGTCTCTGCCTCCTGAGTGCTGGGATTACAGGGATGAGCCATCACGCCTGGCATTGTGGTGTGTGGTACTGGGGATTGAACTCAGGACCCTGCACTTGCAAGACAGGCGCTGGAACCACTGAGCTAAATCCCTGAGCCTCCGTTTATGTTTAAGATAGGGTTTCACCATGTAGTCCACACTGGCCTCAAACTCCCAGTGATGCTCCAGTCTCAGCCTCCCCAAGCACTGGGACTACAGGTTTGCCCCACTACGCCCAGCCTGGCTCCAGAATTCTGATCTATCTTGCCTCCATTATCCCCAGCAATTAATGTTTCTGCAGGCCAGGGCCACCAAAGGTTTTTGTAGGAGAGGGAGCGATGTTAGCTTCCAGGCAGCAAGGTGCCCCACAGACTCACTGGATGCTGTGATATGCTCATTTATTGGGTTGATGGAATCAGTGGCTCCAAAGTGCAGAGCTGGTTGCTGGTGTTGAAGATCAATGGCTCTCAATTCCAAGCTCTCTGGTTCTCAGTCCTCAGGCACCTGTGCATGAATCTGCAACAGGAGTCACCTCTGTTGTGCCCCACATACGTGGGGAGGGACCCAGCTGATCAGGAGCCTTTCAGGAAGGCTGGAGGAGAGAGGTGTGCAGGCCATGTTCCCCATGATTCCCAGTCTGATCCTCCAGAGCCAGGCTCAATCAGCCCCTTCGTGCTCCCCAGTCTCAAAGCCCAAAATCCACTAGGGGAAAGCTACATGGTGGGATAAAGAATTCCCCTGTAATGAGGGCCCGTATGACTACTCACCGCTGCAGCCAGGGTGGGCCAAGCTAGGGCTCCCCGCACTTTAGCATCTGGGCCAGGAACGGTTTCCAGGCCCCACACTGTGAACCGGCTAAAACTGCCGGTGGCTCCGATAAACTGGTCCTGGAGAAAGGTGACCTGACTCAGCTTTGGGGTCGCCGCACCCACCAGCCCTCTTGCCAACCCTGTCCCTTTGCTCACGAAACCCCGCTCCAGCGGCTCCTGCTCCTCTTCTTCGCCATTGTTCTCGGAACCTCTGAACTCCTGCTTCTCTATCAGTCCTTCGCCTTTCTCAGTCACCATCACGTATCCCACGAGGCCGGGCGGTACAGACACCTCCTCACCCCGCAGACTGCGCCCCCGAAACGATACCTGAAGGCCTGCAGGAGAGAGACGCAGAGCCTTAGGGCGGTTGGGGTCCGGGGTCGCTCCCAGGGGGCGCGGGGGCTGCCGGGAGCACGGTCCTGCTGCCAACTTACCGTCTGCACTTTGGCGGATGGCTGGCGTAAAGAAACGCCCTACGGGGGCGGCCCGGTTCGCCAGGACTTCGCAGGGAAGAAGGTGCAGCGAAGCTGGGGCGGCATCGTGCAGCGTAGTGGGGTGTACATGCACGCGCTGCTTTTCCACCGCGGTCTCGTCACCGCACTCCATCCCCCTGCGCTCGTGGGCTGAGGCCGAAGCTGGCGCGGAAGCGCGCGGGGCCTGTCGGGAGGCGGGGCGCCCTGGCGCAGAGCCTCTTGGGAAGCGTAGTCCTACCCGGAACAGGCATTGTACAAGCCACGCCCAGTTCTTTTTCCGTAGCATTTAAAAAACCGCTACCTGTTTTTAACAATTTTAAACAATTCGGGAAAGTACTCTTTTTATGTCAGATGATAGGTTATTCATCTTTTTAAAAAATAGGTCTATGGGGGGGAGGGGGCGGAGAGTTAGCTCAGTGGTTCCAGCGCCTGTCTTGCAAGCGCAGTGGCCCGGGTTCGATTTCCCGGTAACCACATACAATACTGGGCTTGGAGACTCACGCCCAGCAGCAATCACTACCACATACATACCACAGTGCCGTGGTATGGTTCACGCCTGTAATCCCAGCCTTCGGTAGGCAGAGGCAGGAGGAGTGCCATGATGTGAGTTTGAGGCTGAGTTTAAGGCCAGCCTGAACTACAAAGCAAGACCCTGTCTCAATAAATAAATAAATAAATAAAAATAGATCTATGTAAGCACCTCACCAAGATGTACCAAATGTATTTATTAAACTGTTGACATGTTTTGGTGGGCCTTGGGTGGAGAATATCGACAGATCTAGAGAAAGTCTTAATTTAGTTTTCTGTCGAGAATGAGATAGGCAATTCCATCACTTACATCTCCTATCTGTACAACTATGATTTTTACTTCATATGTCATAGTCACTATAATAAAATTTACTTCTAGCTGGATGGGGTGGCACATAGCTCTAATCCCAGCCCTTGGGAGGCTGAGGAAGGAGGATCACTTTAAGTCTAGCTTGGGATACACAGTGAGTTCAAAGCCAGTGTCTAAAAACCAAAATTTAGGCCAAGTGATGTGATACACCCATGCAGTCCCATCACTCTGGAGGCTGAGGCAGGAGGACTGCCTTGAGTTTGAGCCTGGCCCAGGCTACAGAGTGAGTTCAAGGCCAGGCTGAACTATGTAATGAGACCAAGTTTCAAAAACAAAACATAATTTTTAAAAAACTTTTTTAAAAAAGTTATTTCTGGATCATTTATACTTGTTTCTATCAAAATTGAATCTTTTTTCACTTTAATTTCTGATTTATTATCTGTGGCAGGGGCTCACACACTTCCCAGAAAGGTGAAAGAATACGTATTTGTTTATTTTCTTTTTAAGTGTTTTGGAGACAGGGTCTCACTTTGTAGTTCAGTCTGGCCCTAAGCTCAGCCTCAGACTCACATTACAGCAGTACTCCTGCCTCTGCCTCCTGAGTGCTGGGATTACAGACATGAGCCACCACACCCAGCACTGTAGTATGTGATACTGATTGCTGCTGGGGTGAGTCTCCACGCCCAGTATTGTATGTGGTTTCCGGGGATCGAACCTGGCCCTTGTGCTTGCAACACAGGCACCAGAACTTCTGAGCTAAACCCCCAGCCCTGTTTATTTATATTTTTATGACTACGTTTGCAGTACATAATGATTACATTCATCACAGAGAGTTGGTACGTGTACATAACACATCTTAATTCTTTTTTTTTTTTTTTTCCCATACCAGGGATTGAACTCAGGACCTTGTGCTTGCAAGCCAGGCACAGTGCCACTGAGCTAAATCCCTGGCCAACATTTTAATTATTTGAAAGAAAAAAACCAAAAAAACCAATCCACACTTTTCTTGGGCCACTTCATGTTTATATTTTGGGATTTTTTTTTGGTTTTGTGAATTATACAGTCTGTCACAAATACTCAGCTTTTCTGTTATGGCATGAAAAGAGCCATAGACAGTACATAAATTAACCAACATGGTTGTACTCAGTAAGACCTTATTTGCAGCCACGCCTGGTGTCACATGCCTATAATCTCACAAACTCTGGATGCTGAGGCAGGAGGATCATAAATAAGTTCATGGCCAGGCTGAACTACATAACAAGTGGAAGGTGTCCTGGACTGCACAGCAAGACCTTGTCTCAAACAAACAAACTACAGCACAACAATGAACATCCTTTATTTGCAAAGACCGGCAGTGAGCTAGATTTAGCACATGGTCTGTTTTCAGGCTCCTTGTTTGTAGTAAAGCTGTTGAATTCTGTATAGTAATTTTTAAAGGAAATTTCTACTGAATTCTTTTGTTGCTATAATAATTTTCATTTCCTTAGGTTTCCCAAAATTAGTCATCTCAGTTTCAAATGATAACTGCCTCTCCATTACCTCATACAGTCTGTTTTATTTTCTAATTGTCTTGACTAGCACTTTCAGAACAATCTCAAATGCTATCGGTATCAATGGACAAACTTTTCTTTGTTTTGAACTTGGGAATACTTCTGCTATTTCAAGAGTCACGAGACTGCCTTTAGGTGTGTAATAATGCGAAGTATGACTGAAAATCCCCTTGGGTGACACTCTGTAGGCCTGCCTTATCCGTGTGAGGTAGACGTGACTGTGACTCCTGGGTATCCCTTAGGTGTCTCAGTGACCAGAAGAATGTCCTAGGGCCTACACGCATCAGCAGGTTCTGGGGTATGATCTCGAGACCTTACAGACAGGAATACAGTGGTAGAAGATCATCCACTTATATCTTTAATGTTTTTTAAAAAATGGCTGATTAGCTTTGTGAAATATAGCAACTTATTTGTGAGATTTGTAATACAGAGATTTAGTAAGAAAGTGTCAAGGGGTTATCCAAAAGTTTTATAGGATTCATTCATGTTTTGGAGGCCACAACAAAAACTTCATCATTAGTGGCAGCGAACATCACAGGGCTTACATTTGGCACAAATGTAGTGAACTGCCGATGGCTGAGCTTCACAGGGAACTATGGGAGCTGAAATCTACATCTGTGATGGCCAGTGACTAGGACAATAGCATCGTTAGGATGTGGGACCAGACCCTTTTAAAGATCACCTGAATATTAGGAAAGATTGTAGCATGGAGAATTGGTGGCAAATTTAGAGCTCATGCTTCTTGGGGATTTTTCTGTTTGTTTTTTGAGACAGTCTTACCATGTAGTTCAGGATGGCCTTGAACTCAATTCGTAGACCAGTCTGGCCTCAGAGTTGGGTGGCGATCCTCCTGCCTCAGCCTCCTGAGTCCTGGGAGTACAGGTATGTGCCACCACATCCAGCTAGAAGGAACATATGACTTTGGTTCAATTTAAAATCAGTCATATTTTGGGGCCAGGGATTTAGCTCAGTGGTTCCAGCGCCTGTCTTAGAAGTGCGAGGACCTGGCTTTGATCCCCGGTTAACCATATACAATACTGGAGTGGAGACTCACACCCAGCAGCAATCAGCACCACATACCACAGTGCCGGGTGTGGTGGCTCACGCCTGTAATCCCAGCACTCGGGAGGCAGAGGCAGGAGGATTGCTGTGATGTGAGTTTGAGGCTGAGCTCAGGGCCAGCGTGAACTACAAAGCGAGACCCTGTCTCAAAAAAATAAATAAATAAATAAAATAAAATCAGTCATATTTTAATGGGTTGGGTTTGATGCAAACATTTGGACAGATGTGCTCATCATGAAAAAAGAACCATTTTTGAATCCCAATTGGCACCAAACATTTCTACTAACAAGTGTTTATATGGAGAAAAAAGCTATGCTATTTAGCATGTGCTAGACTCTGGGTCTAGCGCATGCACGCGCGCGCGCACACGCACACACACACACACACGCATGTACACACACAGATGCACACACATGTACACACACAGATGCACACACTCCTATGCTACTATAGGTTTTTTAAACTGAGGTGCTGGAGTGTATTTTTATTTTATTTTCATGTTTCTAGGTTTAAATATTAGTGATTGTGCTATTTTGTCAAATTCATCTGCCCTTGAGTACCCTATAAGTAGTGTATCTTGAAGCTTCATTAGATTATCTTCAGGGAGCCCAAAGGAAGACCACTTCATGAACAGTGGAAAGTCTTTCTATTAGAAGGGAGTTACTGCTTCCCTTCTGCCTCTTTCTCCAAGGCTGGCATCCATAGATGATCACTGTCTAGATGCTTTAATTCACTGGAGCTAAAAAAGAATGCTTTTTGTTTCGTTGGGTTTTGTTTTGTTTTTTATTTATTTGTTTGCTTGTTTTGGGGACAAGGTCTCCTTCTGTAGTTCAGGTTGGTCCTGAACTCTCTATGTCTCCCAGGCCGGCCTCAAACTCGCGGCAATGCTCCTGCCTCTGCCTCTTGAGTGCTGTGCACGTGTGTGCCACCACACCTGGCCCGTTTTTGGTTTTTTTGAGACAAGGTCTTACTATGTAGTTCAAGTTTGCCTGGAACGCACTAAGCGCCTAGGCTGACCTCAAACCACAGGGATTGTCCTAGCTCACCCTCCTAAATGCTGGGATTACAAGCAGAAACTGATATCCTACGTCCACCTGAGTGCTGGGGTACAGGTGTTTTCCACCCCTCTAGGTAGTAGTTTGTCTTTTTCTTGAATTTGAAGAATTCTTTATACTTTTTGGATGCCAGATAAAACTGTATCCGTTAAATGATTACCAAATATTTTCCTTTTTTTGAGACAGGCTCTCACTGCATAGTTAGGTTGCCCTTGAACACATAGTGAACCTCCTTCCTCAGCCTTCTGAGTGCTAGGAGCACAGGCGTGTGACGCCAAACCCAGTTCTCATTTGTATGTTGCCTTATTACCCTGCTGATAGTCTTTTGACGTACAAATTTTTAAATTTAGATGAAGTCTACCCAAGAATGGTGGTACACACCTGTAATCCCAGCATTCAGGAGGCCGAGGCAGGAATATTGTCACAAGTTTGAGGCCACCCTGGGTTACATAATGAGCTCAAGGCCAGACTGAATTACATGTTGATACTGGTTTCAAGATAAAGGAAGGAAGGAAGGAAGGATGGAAGGAGGGCAGGCAGGCAGGAAGGAGGGAGGAAAATTTGATGAAATTGAATTTACCTGTTTTTTTTCTTTTGTAGTTATTTCTGACAATATATCTTTTAAAAAAAACCTTTGTTAAATCCAAGGTTGTAAAAACTCACCCCTATCTTTTTTCCTAAGCAGTTTATAATTTTAGTTTTACAGCTCTGATCTTTGATCCATTTTGAGTTAATTTTTGTGATGGAATCAAAAGGAGATCTCGCTTCATTCACTGTAGATGAGGCCGTTCTTCCACCACTGAATGAATGTTCTTGGTGCCCTTGTGAAAAATCAACTGACCATAATTAAGTGATTCTTCTGAGCTGTCAATTTTATTCCATTGGCCTAGAAGTCAATTTCATGCCAGCAACACTATTTTGATTACTGTTGCTTTGAAATCAGGAACTGTGAGTTCTTTCTTAAACAGGATTTTTTTTTCTAAGAGTAGCTCTAGATTCACAACATATTTATTTGCTTTGTTTTGTTTCACAGCATATTGAATAGATGACACAGATTTCTGTAGATTCATTACCTCCTCCATTTTCAACACCCATCTTCAACTCAAGGCTGAAGACGCCCCTCAAATGGGGGTAGTGGCGTTTCCACCAGAAGTGCTCCCCACCGTCCTGAGATAAGACTGGTGGGCGCCAGATGAGAGACGTACTAAACACCAAGGTGATCCGTCTGGAGAATTTCGTGGAAAACTTACAGTGCACTGACCGTGTCCTCGCCGTGGATGGCACGAAGTGAGGTCCATCTCTAGAGAGCACTACCCGGGAGCACTGGGGGGAGAGCAGACGAGGCTTCAAGGAGCTGGCTCAGGGCTGGTGCTGGTTTCTTCCAGTGTTTTGTACAGGAATGTGAACACATTTATCAGTGCCTGTGGAAGTTCAAAGCCCTGGTTTGACTCGAGCTTGCAGGAAACAGCCTGGCACTGGCCAACGTCACTGCACAAAGTACGCTTTTTCTCAATCACAAAGCGAACATGTAAGGGAAACTGAGGGACCCTATAGGGACATTTGTTACCACGGCTGCACTTATACAGACACATCTCTACCACCCAAGTCCCAACATCCAAATTCGCCCTTGGTGATGTACATCCTGAGTTCTAACATTTGTGTGATGTGTTTGATTGAGACAGCAGCAACCAGTACCTGGAATAACCAACTTGTTATAGCTAAGGTTTATTTGAGGTTACAGTTTTGGAGCTCTCAGGGCAGGACTGATTGGCTCTGCTCCTTAGAGTGGCAGTGCATGTCACGGTGGATACAAAAGTGCTTACTCCACAGCCAGGATGCTACAAAGAAGAAAAGGGCTCTTCCTTGAGAGCCCACACTTTTTCTCTGCTTTGACATACACTTTATTATCACCATTCTGCACCAGAGATGACAGTGGAGAAGCAGAGAGGCTAGAGACAGCACAGACCACTACCCCGCTGTGGAGGGACAACCAGGAGGTCCTTCCTGAGGGTTACAACCACTGCCAGACCCCACAGTCAGCTTCTCAGAGGGACAGCAGTTGGCACATCTCCCAGCCTGACACACTGGGCTGGAGAGTCCCCGAGAGTCCTCCCCTGCCAGCGTCCCTCTCCAAGGCCCACCCCTGGGGACAAGTCAAAGACCACATCAGGACCAAAGCAGGGGGCTGGTGACAGGAGCCAGCAGACCAAGGATGGGAGGAGAGCGGGACAAGGGCCCACTCCTGCTCACAGAGGGGACACTACAGGGAAAGGAGAAGGGAGACTAGTTGGACACAAGTGGGTTCTGGTGACTGGTAGCCACGCTCTTTTTTTGAGTGTGTATTTTTTCCTTTTTTTTTTGTACCATTATTTAACTCTAGGCCTTATGCTCACTAGGTAGCCCTTTTTTCCTTCTAAATAAATTTTTATGAAGAAAATAGGTGAAGGAGGAGAAGGAAGAGAGAGAGGAAGGAAAGAAGATAGGGAGGGAAGTGGTGGGTCCCACTGTCCCATTTGAGGGCATGGCCTGCCTCTGTGTACTACCAAATCTCAAAGGTTCTACAACATCCCAACAGTGCCACCCTGGATACCAAGCTTTTACCACACAGACCTATGGGGAAAAACATCTTTTTCAGTACTAGGGATTGAATACAAGGCTTCATGAGCTATATCGTTAGCCTTTCTAAGTTTTTAAAAAATGTTGCAAAAACATTAAAAATTAAATTTTGAGATAAGGTCTTTCTAATTTTCTCAGGCTAGGTGCAAATTTGTGATTCTCCTGCCTCAGCCTCCTGAGTTAGCTGGACTGTAGACATGCAACCACAAGCACAACATGGAGTCAACTATTTTGGAGGGTCAGTGCTGAGAACTGAACCAAGGGCCTTGCACATAAGTATGCACTCTGCTACTAAGCGACACCTTCTAGCGTAAGAGTCAGTAACATCCAACTATAACAACAAAGTCCTTTGCCCCACCAATTCACCTCCCCAATCCAGCTATCACTTGTGCGTGCGTGCGTGTGTGTGTGTTGTGCTGAGATTGAAGCCATGGCCTTGCACATGCAAGGTACGTGTTGTACCACTGGGCTACATCATCAGCCCTTTCTTATTTACTTCTTTTTCTTTTTGTAGGAATGGAAATTGAACTCAGGACCTTGCATTTGCCAGGCGGGTGTAGTGCCACTGAGCTGTTATCACTGGAAGGTTTCTCATTTAGAGACAGTCTCACTAAGTTGCTAAATAGCCCAGGCTGGCTGCGAAGTTGTCATCTTCCTGCCTCAGACTCCCAAGTAGCTAGCTAGACCTGTGCCACCATGGCTGGCTGCTACTAAGTTTTGGCAATGATGAATACAACTCCTATAAACATCTGTGTGTAAGCTTCTATGTAAGTTTTCAGCTCATCTGGGTAGATATCAGGGAAAGCAATTACTGAGTCATATAATAAAATTTTTATATTCATTATTAATTTAAGGAGATTCCCTTCTAGTTTCCTGATTTTTTTTTTTTTTTTTTTTTGAGACAGGGTCTCCCTTTGTAGTTCAGGCTGGTCCTGAGCTAACTATGTAGCCCAGGCAAACCTTGACCTCACAGCAATCCTTTTGCCTGTGCTTCCCGAGTGCAGGGATTACAGGCCCGAGCCACCACACCCAGCACTGTGGTATGTGGTACTGAATGCTGGTGGTCGTGAGTCTCCACGCCTAGCACTACTGTTATGTGCTTACCCGGGATCCAACCTGGGCCCTTGTGCTTGCAAGGTAGGCTCCGGAACTACTGAGCTAAATCCCTGGCCCTCCTGAGATTTTTATCATGAAAAATGTTGGATTTTACCAAATGTCTTTTTTCTATGTATTGACTATATAGCCGAGGCTGGCCTTGAACTTGTGGTGATCCTCCTACTTCGCTTTCCCAAGTGCTGGTTTTCAGGCATGTACCACTACACTCAATTTGCTAATTTTAAAATTTATTAATTAGCAGTGCAGGAGGTCAAACCTAGAGCCCAGAGCATGCTAGTTAAATATTCTACTAACAAGCTGAAGCCCCAGTCCCTAATTTGATAATATTTTGTCAAAATGTTTTGCTTCTGTGTTCATAGGAGATATTAGTCTGTGTTTTATTTTTCTTTTAGGTAACATATTTCTCTGGAGTGATGCTAGCCTCCCAGAGTAAAGTAGGAAGTGTTCCCTCTGCTCTTATCTTCTGGAAGAGATTTCAGAGAATTGGTATAATTTTTTGCCTAAAAGTAGAATGCATCAGGTCTGGTACTTTCTGACTTGGAAAGTTATTGTCGTGGCATATATGTTGGTACCCCTCCAATTCTTGTATTGAAAACTTCTTTTTCCCTGAAAGTTACTTATTATGAAAAATGTTCAATATATAGCAAAGCATACTACAGATGTATCAGACAGAAGTCTCATGGCCTGGATGTACTGCTCAATTTTGAGACATGTTGACTTCCAAATCAACAATTACCATTAACTCAAAAAATACCTATTGTAGTCACATAAAATGTTAAATACGTATTTGTAAGATTTGCTCTAATCAGGTAATTGTTCTAAAACTACCTTTCATTGATGTCTTCAGAACCTGGGACACAATTTTTGAATTATTTTGTGTCTAGTTAGTGACAAAAATACCCAAACCAAAGCCCCTCTATCATACAACAGGAGTCTTAAAATTAGTATCTAATTGTATAGTGACTACAGAAAATCTTCCTACATCCTTTTTTGGAGGCACGGTCCTCACTGTGTAGTCCAGGTTGTCCTCAAACTTGTAACTGTGCTCGGCCTCCTAAGTGCTGGGACTGCAGACATGGGACACCACACCCAGCTTCTATATCCATGTTATGCCATTCATTGCTTAATTCTCCCCCAAAGAGGGGAAGGTAGTTAAAGTTTCGTGAATATCTTTTTGAATGGGCAACAGTTACATCAGATAGTA
>PVIR01031405.1:0-19484 GCA_004026965.1 Petromus typicus
GTCTATGATAACATGCAGATGAATGCATTGAAATGGAAGGATGGTAAACCCTTTGGCTCTTAGTGTGAGGACAGATTGGGAACATGGAATAGATATAGATTTGGACTCCAGTTAAAGCCTGGGACAGGCCACTGAGTCCTCTGTCTCCTCAGCTGGAAAAATGGGAACACATCGTACTAAATGGATCCGTCTTTTGGGTGGAGATTTATTTACTAATGTTAATGGCATATGGTTGAGACTCTATCACCTGAAAGGATGGAGTGAAGTATTACTAGTTAAATGATATCTGGAGGAGGATAGTGGACAACTTCCAGCTCCATCTTCCAGGGAAGACCAGATGTTTATTCATTCATTCCATGAACACTTATTGTCTCCCCTGTCCAAGAAGTAGTAGCAAAGGAATGGTTTCCATGTCAATAACATCAGTCTCATGAGACATAACAAGCCAAGGAGACAGAATAGGAAATTGGAGCGAAATCAGGCTATATAATTGAAAGAATAAAAGGCCAAGTAAAAGAGGAAAAAACTCAATGCATCAGATTTTTAAAGCTTTCTCCATTTAACTCTCTCTACAGTCCTTTGAAGCTGGAATGATGTTCATTCTGCATTGACAGATGGGGCCTTAGAGATCCGAGGCCCGTAGCGGGTAAGAGCAGAGCGGGGCTCCCCTCGGGTGGGGGTGCTGAGGCCCTACACCAGGCCACCTCCCAGCCTGCAGCAGAAGGGCTCTCAGACCACACGCCTCTCCATCAGGCACCACACCCAGGCCACCCCAAGGGTGGTTTGAACTAATCTCTTTCTGCTCAGGAGCTTAAAGAACTTCAGGGTTTAGGGACTTCTCAGCAAGCCAAGAAGGTTTGCAACTTGGAACACAACCAGGTTAAGACAAAACCGTGGTGCCTTGGAGGAAGAGTGGCTATCCCAGGGAGGGTCCTGCTAACTGTGGCAGGTATGGAGTGTGGAGTCTCACCCTGTTAGCAGGGGCAAGGCCCTAGACCCCGGAGCTGACTCATCAGCAGGCGTCTAATAGGGTATTGGGTGGCTTTTCAGTCTGCTGTTCATCTGAGGTTGAAAGAAATCCTCACGAGCCATTTGAGGAGATGAAAACCAACAGCACTGCAGATTTTAGGCTGAAAGTTCACAGTACCACAGAACCAGGATGAAAAATGGGAGATTTTCAGGCCCTTCTTTTCCATCCTATCTAATTATTTTGCTTTGTAGTTAAATAAACAGAAGGCTCAAAGAAGGGAAGTGCTTCTCCTAAGGCCAAGCAGGAATGTTAGTTCAGGGAAGAGTAAACCAGGACAGGCCTTAACTGGAAACTGTGGTTTAGAGCTTTCATTCAACAAACATTTTCTGGGTGCTTCCTAGGGCCAGGTCATCTGTTGGGTACAGAGAACATGAAGATGAGAGATATAGAGGGTGCCATGAAGATGCCCCTGGTGTAGAGAAGCAATAGAGAGGTAAGGAGCTGTGGGAGTACTGGTGGTACACTCCCTTGACAATAGGTGTGTGTGTGTGTGTGTGTGTGTGTGTGTGTGTGTGTGTGTGTGTGTGTTTGAAGAGTCTTGGAGGTTAACTTGGGCTCTAAAATGATGGGTGAGAGCTGGGGATTTAGCTCAGTGGTTCTGGTGCCTACTTCACAAGCACAAGATCCCGAGTTCAATCCCTAGTACCAAAACAAAAAATGATGGCAGAGTTACCAGGTTGGAGGAAGGTAATGTCAGAAGGAATAGTATGAGGAAAATCTCAAATCTGTGAGTGAACAAAACTCTCTGGGAGAATGACATGACATGATAATGACAGTTGTGTCCTAAATCTTGTATGATTTTGTGTATCTTTTGTCTACTTGTCCCACACATCGTTGAGAGAAGAGTTTTAAATTCTCCAACTGTAATTGTGGATTCATCTATTTTTCCTTGCAGTCCTGTCATTTTTTTTTCTGGAGTTTTGAGCACTGCTACTAAGTTTGTGAATGTTTAGGATTATTGTAGCCTCTTGAAGAATTTATCCCTGGAGGTATTATTTGTTCTGAAGCCTACCTACTTTGTCTGATATTAGTATGGTTACTTCAACTTCCTTCTGATTACTTTGAGTCTGGCATATATGTTTCCTTCCTTTTCTTTTCTTTTTCTATTTTTTGGTAGCGAGGATTAAACTCAGGCCTTCACGACTGCCACACAGGTGCTACACTATTGAGCTAAATCCCTGGCCTTCCTTCCTTTCCTTTTAACTCTTTGTATCTTTACATTTAAAATACATCTCTTTTATACCTAACATATGGTTAAAACTTGTTTTTATTTCACCTGGAAATCTACCTTTTGTCTTGCTTAAACCATTAGCATTCAGTACAATTACTGATGTATTAGATTTAAGTCCATTATCTTTTTAGATGCCCACTGGTCTAATTAGTTCTCTATCCCCTTTCCCTGATTTTTTTGCTTTCTAGGAAGCTAACTGGAGGCAGATTACTTTTTAGTAAAACTGGGTTATTTTTGTCATTTCATTTATATCCTCCCTTGGATTCTTAGATATAGACTTTGTTTTTCTGTTTTAGTGGTTGCTATGGACTACACTTCTTTAGTTTAACAAAACCTGCCTCCAAGTGACATTATAGAACTTCAAATACAGTAAAACACCCTTGTAATAGTATTTTTGCATTTCCTCCCTCTTGGCTTTTGTGCTAATGTTGGCATTCCTTTTATTTATATGTATATATATGTATATATATGTATATTTATATATATCTATATATCTATATATTTTTTTATACCTAGGTATTTTATAAATACCTTTTATTTATATGTATATATATGTATATTTATCTATCTATCTATCTATCTATCTATATTTTTTTTTTAGGTTTTTTTGAGACAGGGTTTCACTTTTGTAGTTCAGGCTGGCCCTGAGCTCAGCCTCAAACTCACATCACAGCAATCCTCCTGCCTCTGCCTCCCGAGTGCTGGAATTACAGGTGTGAGCCACCACACCCGGCACTGTGGTATGTGGTACTGGTTGCTGCTGGGGTGAGTCTCCATGCCCAGTATTGTTATGTGGTTACAGGGATCAAACCCGGGCCCTTGCACTTGTGAGACAGGCACAGGAACCACTGAGCTAAATCCCTGGCCCTATATGTTGATATTATTTAGTAAGTGTATTAGGGTAAATTTAAGTAATAGGGTACTTTTCACTCTTTCCAGGTGGAACCATTTCTATCTGGTGTCATTTTCCTCTTATTTGAAGGAAGAGCTTTTGGAATTCAGCTAGAGTAAGGACCTTCTGGAGCTCTGTTTTTACGTATCTGAAATGTCTTTATTTTGCCTGTTTTTAGGAGATATTTTCACTGGGTATAAAATTATAGATTGATGGTTCCCTGTCCTTGAATATTACTGTCAGTCTCACCTTTGCTCCTCTAGATGTAATGAATTATTTCTTTCTACCTGCTTGTAAGATTTATGAGTAGTTTTCAGAAATTTCAGTGTAGCTTTCTTCATGCTTCTTGGGATTGAAGTTCTTTGAGATTTTCAGATATATAGGTTTATAATTTTCATTGCACTGGGAAAGGATTTGACCATAATTTCTTGCGGAGTTTTTCTCCATCTTTTTTTTTTTCTCTAAAGACTTCACATACATGTATTCAATCATTTGAAATTGCTCCACTCCTCAGACTTTTCTTTCAAAACTTTCCCTTTTTTCTCAGTTTTATTTCTCATTTTTGATATTGACTAATCTTTCCCTCTGTGCTATCAAACTTGCTGCTAATCACATCCAGAGTATTTTTAACTTCAGACCTTTGGTTTTTAATTTCTAGAAGTTCAGTTTAGGTCTTTAAATTGTATATTCTATATCCATATTTTGAACATATGGGATGTAGTTATGATTTTAGTGTTCTTTTTGCTTATCTTTAACATATGTTAGTTGTGGGTTGTTCTTTATCGATTGATTATTCTCCTCATTATAGGTCATTTTTCTTCCTTCTTTGCATGTTTAGTAATCTTTGATTGGATGCCAGACATTATGAATTAACACACTGGATATTGGATATCTTTGTATAACTATAAATACTCCCAAGGTTGATGCCTGTCATACTTGCTCTCCACAGAACATTTTAAGTTAGTTGAAAATAGCTTGACCTTTTGGGGTTTTGCTTCAATATTTAAATCAGAGCAGCTTGTATCTTAGGGCTGATTATCCTCATTTCTGACACAAAGCCTTGTGGGTACCTTACCCAATGTCCTACCAATCAACCAATGTCCTGTGTGTTTTTCCAGCATGGGTGTCAGGACAGGCTCAGTTCTTAGCTTTGTGGGAATGCAGCGCTGATCCTCTAACCCTCTCCACTTTTTCTCTTCTTGGACTTGAGTAGTTTTCTACTAGGCACAGCCCGATCAGCTGCCTGTGCACTTTGTACAGAGGATCTTGACCTTCCTTTGGAGTCCTCTCTCCCACCTCTGCAATTCTGTCCTGGTGTCTTCAAGCTCTGCACCCTCAACTTAGGAGTTCAGTGGGCTCTTGCCTGGGTCTCCCCATCCTACTTTGCACTGGGTTTGGAAATTCTCAAAGATGTACGTGGAGCAATAATAAGTCACTTTATATCATCTGTCATATCTCTGGTGCCTTTTGTCTCCTGATACTCAATGTCTGAAGATTGTCCCCAATATATTTTATCTTTGTCCTTGTCTGAAGTGAGAGGGTAAGTTGACAGTCTGACAGTCTATCACTACAACTTGGCTGGAGACAGAGACTTCATTACCACCACTGACTGGGTCCAACACATTTTATCATGAGACCAACTTTGATGCCATTCCAAAATAAAAAGCATATTTGAACCAGGTGTCCAGACTCTACTGTGTATTGTCACCTCTCCCTCCAAGGAGGATGTAGCTACTTCATGAGTGAAATACTGTGCATGGCTATTACCAATAGGGATTCTCTTAACAGCCAAAGGAGATAATTACTCAGTATTATCTCCCTTGACAGGTACATAGTCTGAGGCCCAAAGTTGTATATACCTACCCAGAGTGTCTAGATAGTGTATGACAGAGTCAGGACTATAAGCAGGCCTTCTGCTCTTTGCTCTAGGATTGGTTTTCTGCTTTCTCTTTTCCACATTGCAAGGTAATAAACAGGCAGGGAGCTTAGCTTTTGTTCCTGACCTGCAATGACATATTCATCTCTCCACTGGGAAGAGGATGAATAATCCAGTTCCCTTCGAGAAAACACTGGGGAAAGTGATGCCACAATAAAGCCCATCCTAGATGGAGTCCGGTGCTGTCTGGCTGCCAGGAACAAGAGATAGAATCTTGTATTTTTAATGTTGCCATGGCATGCGGACCAAGTGTAAACGCGTTTCCTTGGAAAAATTCAACAGTGACTCACTCTCATTCTTACCAGGATCAAATAAAGACAGGACAGACCTGGGGGGAATTAGGAGTGAGATCAGGGCACAGATAGCAGCAGTGTTTGCTGCCCAGCCGGAAGTGTTCTGTTATCATAAAATGGTTTCTTGGAAGATTGTAAAACAAAGCAATAGCAATGACATTTGGAGAGAAACTGGCATTAGGAAGAGACATGCAGCTCTGCAATGAACTCTGTTTGGTCAAGGGTTTTATTTCCCCTGGCCAGGAGTTCTGGCCACACGGAGAGGCTCTGGCTTCTTTGGTGGCCTGTGATCCCAGAGCAGGATGGAGTGGCAGAAGGAGCCCAGGCTTTGGGATTTGAAAAGCCTGGGTTTAAAACGGACCTGTCCACCACCAAACCTTCAGTTTTTCCATCTGTCTGAGGTTCCTAGGGAAGCTGACCCTGTGAGGTGGTTTTGATGAGCCAGCCTGGTGCATGAGCTCATACGTTGTCCCCAGAGTTTGAGAACAAGGAAAAAGGCTGGGAAGGGGTGACTCGGGTAGCTCCAGCAGGATCTTCTGAGACAGAAGTTTGGGGGAAATGTTGTTAAGGAAGAGAAGAAGAAAACATCAAGTTCAATGAACAAAGTGGACCAGAGATGACTATGGACCTGCTGCTCCCTGGGATGGAGGGGCCAGTCACTGTGGGCTTTTGGCAAAGGGAGATGAGATTGTGTGTGTACAAGGCTAGGAATGCTACCTGCAGAACAAGGGGATGGAGAGAAAGGAGGGGCAGCCCTGGGTGGCAGATCCAAGTCTTTGCTTTTCCAACTCTGGGAGCCACCACGCTTCGCTGGATTCATCCTATGAGGAATCTGCTTCTCATATCCCCAGCCTCCCAACTAAGGCAGAAATAAACACTGAAATAAGCAAAGAGAAGACTGCAAGGAAAGATGTTAAAACCACCAGCATTCCTTTCTCTAAGAGGATGCTAATGATACACTTCCTTTTTTTCCTGCCCCTCCATTTTCTTCAGTAGGTATATGATGGCATCTTCTTGGAAAAACTAAAACAGGGCCCCAGGCTAAGGCCATCAGTGCTGGTTCTCTCCTGTATGCCTGTCATACTCACTCCCAGTCTTTGGAGGCATTGTGCCCATGCTGGTGCCATGTCTGCAGAGCCCCCTCCCCTTTCCTGAGGCCTGGTGGTCATTTTCCATTTCCTTAGGTGATCCTCCTTTCATCACACCTGGTGTTCCTCATGGAACCCGCCCTGAGGAGACTCATTCTGTTCTGGGTTCTACTGTCACTGAGTCCCTCCAATCCAGTTCTCCAGGCTAGAACAAAAGCAGAATATCCCTAGACAATTGAAGACAATATTTTTTGATATTTAGAGAGTGGGCCGTGGTGTTAAGCTGATCCCAGTTCCAAGGTCTATTAGTTTCCAGCTGTGTACCCTTGGGCAAGTTTCTTAAGCATTCTGTGCCCTAGTTTAACTCTCTGATAAGTGGTTTCCAGTCCTTTCTACCTGATTAGATTGGAGAGGTACAGCTGAGATAATGAGTGTGGTGATCTAGAAAGCTTCTGGACTCCGTGGAGAAGATCTTCAAGGAATGATGCTGATCCTTGAAACAATCATGGTAATTCCTTGACCGTCTTCCTCAGAATAGTAGTGGTATCTTCTCCACTGCTGGGTCTTCTTGGAGAGCTGGGGGTGGGTGGGATCTGGCTCTTAGCTGAGGCTCTGCTCCTCGCCCACCCTACACTTCTCTCTTCCATGTGCCAGTGAGAAGCACCAGAAATGCCTTCCGGAAAGGAAGGAGGCAGATCTTCCCATCACCCTTTGGGTCTTAGAGCAGGTGCCCTCCAGGTTGGCCCAATCCCCCCTCCCAGCCAGGCTGCTCTTGCTGTTGGCTCCCATCACGGTGGAAGAACGTAGGACGTAGGACATAGGATGTAGGACGGTTCAGTCCAATGCATTTGACTCAGGACATACTGTCAAGGCCCCTACTTTGGCCTCAGCAGGGAGACCGGTACCAGGCATGATGGAGCAAGTCTCAGTCCCAGAGACAGAAACGTAACAAGGAACAGACCTGAAAGTGCTGCTATTCTAGTTGTCTTGACAGTGAGAGAGGTGGAGGTGACTTCCTCAGTCTAAAAGTGGAACATCCTGGTGACACATCTCAAAACTGCATGGAGCAGTGAAGGACAGCTGTCAACCCTCTGATCAATAGTGTTGGACCTAAGTGAATCCCACTCAATTCAATTCACTGAGTCTAGAGGATGCATCCTACATGCACGGAGGGCAGGCACTGCTGGGACCTGTGTACTCTCCGTGGGCTCTGAGCACTGTGCTCTACAGTCCTGGGTGTGGAGTGGGAAGAAGGTGCTTTAGAAATAAAATAAAAAACCTCTAAGAACACAACAATCTTTACAAAAGTTGCTTTTCTTGAAGATAAATTTTATAGCTGCAGAATTGTTTCCACGAGCCCTGTAGGTGCTGGAAGCATAAGCCTGGTCTGGTGAGGCTATTTGTGCAGGAGGTGTGACAGGGGGGAGCTGACCTTTCCTGGGGAGAACAGACTATTCTCCACATCTTCCCTTGAATCTGCTGCTAGTGGTCGGTCCAAATCATGAAATATATTTGTAAGTAGCTGCATTACACGTGCCCTTAAAAACTGCACAACAAGTAATACACAAATATACAAAAGTATTCTTACTATAAATATTTCAGGGATTCAGAAAAAGTGGAAATCTTTCTTCACCTTCACTGTACTCCCTTCCTTTGAGCCAGTCGGTATGAGATGCAACCTCTCTGGAGTTTTTCTGTTCACTAACAGGCAGACAAGTACATTTATAAAAGTGTAGTATGTGGGCACTTTTAATACAAATGAGACTACACTGTAGATACTGTTCTGCAACCTGAGTTTTTCCACCTCCAGTAAGTCTTGGAAATTTTCCCCCAGGGGCCTCCAGATCTTCCTTGCCTGGCTTAACTGTTGTAGAGGGTTGGTGGAATGAATATGCATCTCCCTCCTTAATTTAATCATCCTTTTGAACATTTAAATTGTTTCTAATTTTTTGCTCATACAAACAGTGCTGCCAAAAAGAACTCCACTCATATTTCTCAGTGTACATGTGTACAGATATCTTGAGGGCACATTCCAAGAAAGAGAAACTTCTAGGTTGAAAAGGATGTGAGTTTTTACTCTTAATGGATCCTGCAAAAACCCCATCCATTCCTCAGCCCCAAAGCTCTACGAGTTTACGTTGTCCGCAGCAGCCATGTCACCTGCACTTGCCAGAGATAGGTGGCTTCTTGGCTGGGGTCAGACTTCCTCTGCTTGTGCCTCTGTGGCTCCCTTGTCTCTCCCATAGAGCTGCTTCTGATACCATCTTCCTTCCCTCTGTTACCCGAGCTCAGCAAAGGTCCCACTTTTCAGGACTCTGCTGCTACCTTAGTACATTTGGCCCAAAACCAGTCTGAGATGACGACTCTCGCTTCACAATGAGTTTTCTTCCTCAGGAGGGACGGCTGCCGGTGTTGGTCATGTGTCCATTCATAGGGTCAAGGGGTTAGGAGCTGGGCTAGCTGCTACAGAGCCCTGGGCTTCAACAGGGATTCTCTAGTCAGATGGAGCAAGACATGCAAATAACTGGTATCATTAGGTATATTTATATGAAAAGGCTGTTGGCTTCTGCTAAAACCTTTCAAACGCAAAAAGTGTGTATATGTATATACGTGTGTGTGTGTGTGTGAGAGAGAGAGAGAGAGACAGGCAGAGAGAGAGAGAGAGAGGGAGAGAAACAAGCAACAGGCAGAGAGAGACAGGCAGAGAGGGACAGGCAGAGAGACAGAGACAGGCAGAGAGAGACAGGCAGAATGAGTGACAGGCAGAGAAACAATGAGAGAAAAAGAAAGAGAGAGGGAGAAGAAGAGAGAGAGGGAGAGGGGAGGGGAAGGGGGAGGGGGAGGGGAGGGGTGGTGAGAAAGACTATCTCAGTAGAGAAACCTCACAGAGAGAGCAGTCCAACAGATAAACTCCAAGATTTATTATCCCGCAGAGTATGATTACTGGGCTGTCCAGCTGTTTGTCACAACATAAACAAATTCAGTGACTTCCTTGGCCCTGATGCCTGGGAAACAGTTGTTTCAAGTGTGAAGGAAGAGGGGGAAAGAACAAGAAAGAGATGTCTTTTTCATGGACCCTCTCTCTTCTGCTGCCCTCGCCAAGGAAGCATGCCATCCCGGAGGATGGTTCACAGTCTATCACTCATTCTCACTGTTAGCACAAACAGATTAGCTTGTCATTATTTAAACTTCCCAGTTGGGAATAAACAATGTTTAGCCTAGGTATGGCACATGTCCTCTCCCGATTATCTTTTCCTTACATAAAAAAATCAGAAACCAGGGCCACACTGTCGAGAGTTCAGAGAGCAAGCTGCTCATGAATCAAAAAATAACATGGTCCTAGACACAAGACCTAACCAAGGGATGTTCTGATTTATTAACTCATCTCCTGAGTAAGATAAACTAAGTGAATCAATAGACATGAGGTCACTTACCTCTGCCTGAGCCCAAGAAGGAAATAACCCTGAGAGATGAGCAGCCAGCTTTTGGTGCTGGAGCCAGTGTGAAGGACATGGCAGGGCAAGTTCTGGGCCCGTGGGTACCAGTGAGGGTGGGCACCACACAGGGCTGACTTTGGCCCGAGGCTATGGCTGCCATGCCAGTTAATGCCATTTTAAGCTAATTTCTTTAATGTCCTTAATAAAATGACCATCCTGCCCCATCTCTTTCTTTCCTTCCTGGTGTTAGAGTGTTTAAATTCAGTTACATCCTCTCTGAAGGTTAAGTGAACGTAAGTGGACTGGGAGTGATTGAGGTTGGTCCGCAGAGATTGAGTTACAATATTCCACCCATTCATCCTTCTCCCTCAGAGTGATAAGAGCACAGCTCTTCCTTCTAGAAGCGTACAGTGTACTTGGGGCATCTTACATACACAGATACAGCGCTTAATCCATGATCGAAGATTGGTTGGTTAGTGGCCTTTCCTGCTGGACTGTAAGCTGTGAGAAGAACCAGAGCAGCCTTCTTCACTGCTGTCCTCACTAATACAGCGCCTGATATGTGCTCAATGTTCACTAAGTTAGTGAGACATGATCAAGGAACAGAGGGTGGGGAGAAGGCCGAGGCTTGGGTGTGAGAACAGTGTGGATCAGAGAGGAAGTGTGCAGGTAAGAAGTGACATACAGCATTGGGAAAGGGGACAGCTGGAGCCCACTGTGGATCTTAGACTTTATTTTACTGGTAGGAAGGACATGAGTGGGTGTCATGCATACATTTATTCATCTGTCCCATCCAATAGAGCTTATCAATAATCTTATGTATGTTACTGATATATAAATCACAGACATATGATAGCACCATATCCTTAAAGAGTTCCCAGTCAGAGGACAGATAAGCAAACAGAGGAGTGTGATGGGCACATGTATGGCAGAGATCCCACAGAAGTCTCTGGGAAGACCTTCTGGAGGAGGAGTTCCACATAAGAGGAGTTAGACAAGGAAAAGGCAGGAAAGGTGTAAGTTACTCAGGAATAAAACATGACATAATGTGGACATGTGGGAAGGTAACGATGGGATGGGCTGGTGTAGGGTGGAGTGAGATGCCAGCTGGAAGGGAGGCAGGAGCCAGACCAGGGAGGCCTGGAAGAGGTTTCTAAGTTCCATCCTGTGGTTTGATGAGAGAGCAAGATGCTCCATGTTGTACTTTAAAGAAAATATTGGGCTCAGATGTAGTTCAGGTGAAGAACACTTGCCTAGCTTGTATGGGGCTCTGGGTTCAATTCCCAGCACTGCAAACAAGCAAACCAAACACAAAACAATTGCTCTAATACAGAGAATGGAGAGGGTCAGGATGATGGACAAGAAGACCAGCAAGGCAGCTGCTGTTCACATCTAGGTGAGCAATCATGAAGACCTGAATTGAAGTGGTGCCTGGAAAGGGAGTTAGTGATAGTTGTAATTTGTGAGACATTTCTGCTTTGTCAAAATGTCTGTACAGGCATTACATTATATGAACTCATTGTCCTCTAGATATCTTCTAGGGCAGAAATCATCCTTATCCAAATTTTACATGAAAATAACATAAAAGGTCTCATCTTAGTGAATGGAGATTTCTCCTCAGACCCTCTACAGGAGGGGGAAATCTAGAGGGGGCACCAATTTGGGGGTGAAGATGAAGAGACAGGAGAAAGGAATGAATTTAGTTAATGTTATTGATTTGAGATGCTTGTGAGACCCAAAGGAAATGTCCTTGGAACTCCAAGAGGGTTGATGTCCTTAGGACTCTGAGAGAGCTGGTGATGTCCTGAGACTCAGAGCTGAGAAGCTCAGCAGCACCAGGATAGCTAGGTCTGGAGCTCAAGGTTCACCTGGCCTGGCTGTGGCAATCTGAGAAGCATGGGAAAGGGTGACCTCAATTAAGGAGATGGTAGACTGAGGCAGGACAAAAACAACATCCTACAGTGCCCGACATAGTAATGTAAACAGTGAAAGGGTGGCTTAGCAAGAAGACTAAGGCCAAGAGAGCAGAGAGGTGAGAGGAGACCAGATAGAAGGAAGGGACAGTCAGCAGCCCATATGTGGTCGAGAACTAAGGTCGGATGAAAATGGAGGTGTATCCTTGTCAGAAAAGTTTGGGTTTAGTCATAAAGATTTCAGGGGCAACTTTGATGAAGACAAGTTTGATAGCTAGAGATGGGCTGGGGAATGAAAGGAAAGTAAGGAAATCACACAAGTAAGTAAGTATTGAGATCTCTTGGAGACTGTTAGGAGGGAAAGGAGATGGAGAGGCAAGGCAGAGGGAGGTGTTAGAGAGAGTGACCTTATCTCTTCTTAAAGCCTGAATATATTTTAATATTTTGTAGGATCTATTTTGTGACTTTTTCCAGCAGAGCTTAGCATAACACCTAGCTCATCCTAACCAGTCAACAATTCTTTTAAGAAATCTCTTCTTCCTTCTCCTACCCTAACCGTCAACTCCACTTGGAAAAAGAAACTCATACAGTGCAGGAAAGAAATATGAAAGCCTGACTCTTGGCAAACTCTTTGGAGATCTGAAGAAATTTCTACTGTGGAGGCCGAGTGGCAATAAGCAATTAAGTACTCAGCTGGTAGGTGCTTAATTGATTCTTCTTTCCAGTCTGCTTTGGGGAAGCGGTGTACCCTGTGGATGTGAGGGCAGCAGCCATGCAGCAGGCCATGTCTTTGTGTCTCCAGCTTTGGCAGTTTGGAAGTTGCTGAAGACATGTGTAATAAATTCTCTCCTCTGCCTTGGAATAGAAAACAACAAAAAACAACTGGGCATGCCTCCATTGCTAATGGGGCCCATGAAACACAGATATTAAAGACCATGGTCTGGTTGTCAGATTGACAAATGAGTCTTTTCTTTGAAAGGCTCTCAGGAAGTTGAATTTGGAAGCCTGAGAGAATCTGTCACATGCAGGTGGCAGGTGCCCCACCCAACAGCTGGGCCTTTGTATTTGGGGGTGGGGTAGGGAATATTGCTGCAAACCACAGTGGGATTGTCCAAATGTTGGACATCTGGCCGACCTATGCCAAAGGCAAAGGGTCAGCCTTCTGCAGGAGCCAAGTGGGCCCAGAAAATCTGCCAAAGACCTAAGAGGCCGGTAGGACCTGAGCATTTGTATTTGCCTTTATTTACAATCTCAAACAGGCTGGTGGGCAGGTGTTGGACAAAGGATCTGGTGTGGCCATGGTTGTTCTCAAGGCACAGTAGACACAACCATGAAGTCTAAGGTGTAGAATGGGAACCTTCCTCGCTCCTGCTGGTTTCAAGTTGGTAGTAGACCAGGGTCTTGGTAAGAAAGACACTTATTTGGGTGGAATGTTCAACCTTGGCTCCTCAAGGTATTTCTGAAACCACAAAGTACAAACCTGTGTTTTTAAGGAATTTTATGAATAGTAAAACCAACCATGCAGCATCTCCAGATTCATTCTCAGGCCCATTAAGGACAAGCATGGTGACTGAGTAAGTGTTTGATGACAATATGGATAAATGTTGGGAAAACAAGAATCACCATCAAGCTCTTTCAGGAAGGGATAGAGAAACCCCTTATGCTATTAAATCATAATTGGGGGTCTTGGTCACCACTTTGGATTAAGTTTAGAGTTCAACTGCTGATGTCATTGTCGCAAACAGTTTGGTGTGGTGGTCTTACCCCATGAACATGAAGTTTTGTGCTTACACTCATATATTCAGCTATTCATTTAGTTCTCCCTCAATTCTGGAGACCTGTGATGATTTTCTTACCTGTTCATCTACTGCCTTCTACACAGATACCTTCTAGATTTGTATTTTCAGCCCTGGTTGCTTTCATGAGCTTTCAGTTTGATTAGAATCTCTGACTTCATAGCTAGAAATGATGATAGCATGGTCTATCCCAATCTTCTTAGCCTCACGTGGCAGAAGGGACCTCAGGGTAGATTTTAATGGAAATGTTAGGGAGGGAAGAAGGCAAGGGGGGCATCTGAGGGCAGCATTTGTCCATTCATGCTTTCAATAGCGCACACTTACTGAACTCATCTGTAAGTGAACCTCTGGGGATTTGGAATCCAGAAGATACAATCCCCATCCTCAGGGAGCTCCGAGGCCTCCGTGGGCCTGGGGCTGATGGAGGGCAGGGAGGGGTGTTCCCAAGAGCTAGGCATCAGGAGCAGTGATCTACAAAGACAAGTAAGCCTACAAGGAGAGGTTTATATCTCTCAGGAGTGTGATAAAGATGTCTCCCAAATACTTCTTCATTCTGTGTACTCCAAGATGGGAGCTAGGGCCTGCCTGTCTTAATACCCAAGAGCTTATGGTGCTTAATGGTAATTATTTGCTGAAGGAATAAATGAATAGGGGAAGTGTGTTAGGGGATAGCGAACTGGACTTGGAGAGTAGCAGCGAAGGACAGGGAAGGTCTTCTCAGGTCTTGTGGCCTTTGCATGCTATCTGGAAGCCTGAATGTGTGGCCACTGTACACTGAGGAAGGGGCCATCAATGAAGGTGGGCAGAACTGCTCACTGGAGTTTTAGGGTTGCTACCCACCCACTCCACTCCCACTTCACACAGTCAGAAGCCTAAATTCCTACCCTCAGAGCTGGGAGGGTCTTATCTACCAGGTGACTAGAGCAACAAACTGTGCCAACTGGCATGATGGGGGAAATCATAGCTGGCAGGACAGAGAGTGTGTACAGAACCGCTGTGGCTGAGTTTCCAGGACATCCTTGTACCCTTGAGGGAACATAGGCCAGGACTCCCTGGTGAAGGCTCAATGCCTTTAAAAGTCATTTAACAAATCTTCTCATTGCACAGTTGGGAAAACTGAGGCCCAGGGAGTGGGGTGCCTGTCTGAAGTCCCATGATATAGTCAGGACTAGAGCCCCTGGGCTCACACACTGGTTTGTTCTCCATAGCACTTGGCAGCCTTATTTCTTTGAGGTTAGGGTAAAAAAAGAAAATGCCCAGGTGCCAATCCCTCTCTGGGTTTGCTCCAGGGCTCTGTCCTGAGAGTCTGCCCAAGTGAGTCACAGCCACACTGAAAGGGCGCAGGCCTGGGGACCTGATAGATTTGGGCTGAGAGTCCAGTGGTGCTATTCTCCCAAATATGCGACCTTGAGCAAATTACTTAACCATGCAGTTCTGTCATCTGCAAAGAGGAGATAATAATACCCATTGTGAAATTATCTAGGGGGATTAAATGAGACAAGGCACATCAGGCGTCCTGCAGGTTAATGCCTGGTGGGTAGGTCATGCTCACTTAGGAGCAATCATTGTTATTCTCGTAGTCCTTCAGCGTTCTGTTTCTGTTCCTGGTATAAATCCCACTGCCTGTCTCTGGTGTAGAGGCTGTGAGACTGGGCAGGGGCCTGTGCAACATCTCAGCTAGCTAAGGAATCATTTCTCATGTCTCTGAGCCCCTCTGTCTTCAGGGATGTACTGTTCTCCTTGCACCACTTGGATCCCACCTTGCCCACCCATGAACACCTCTGCTCCCCTCACTCCACCCACCTGGGTCTGCAGAGGCCGGGCTGAACTCTCACTGGCCCTGCCTTTGCCTCAGAGCCACCATCCCAGCCCCTGTGCTGCGGCGGAGACTGAGCTCGGCCTCTGCCAACTACCCAGCACGTGTGCAGGACACACAGAATTCAGAGAAATACCTCTGGTCATTTAAGGCAAATGCAGATTTTACAAAAAGCAATTATGGATTTGGTTTATAACCTAAGATTGATTTCCTTTGCAATACAAAATAAAATTAAAAATGTCTAAAGGTAGACGTGTGTGTGTGTGTGTGTGTGTGTGTGTGTGTGTGTGTGTGAGGATTTTTGTCAAGCCACAGGTCTTTCTCATTCACAGCATCGCTCCTTTCATTCACCAGCTCCACTCAGGGCTTTCAGTCTCGAGTCAGCTCTCCCAGTGTGATTCACACCAACCTTCTAGGAAAGGGCTCTCTGCTCTGCATGGCCTTGTCACCCCTGGCTGTGCATTGTTTCCTTGAGCTATGAGCTGAGCCAGCAGAAATTTGGACTGAGAGCAATGTAGCTGCCATATTTCACAGGTATGCCATAGACTGTAGGGTGTAGCATGATTTTATATACCTCCAAAAAGAAAAACACTGTTCACTGTAACTTCAAGGTCTGATTGATTGTCAAACAAACGCTGATTGTGTACAGGTGAAAAACATGTCCTTTTCATTGATGAAAATGTTGTGTCTGAAGAGCAAGGTTGGTCGGGTAGGGCTAGCACACAGCAAAAACAGAACATGTGGGAAGGGCTAGTCTGCAACTGATCCTTGGCTTGACATTATTTTTCCCTTAGCTAAAGAGAGTACTAGTCTGTAGGCTCTATGAGGGCAGACACAGGGTCTGTTAGGGTTGTCATCTCTTCCCCACTCATAATTGGTATTCAACAAATATTTGATGAGTGAATAAATAAAATAAAAGCACATTATTAAAGAAATGGAAAATGAATCATTCATAATTCCCCCACTGTGGGTATTTTGGCTTATTTCCTTCAAGCCTTATTTCCTATGAATATGTTCTTTTATATACATGTAAACATAATGTATTGTTAGATTTAGCTTTGGGATGTGTTTTTGTATTTCTCTATTAATATGAATGAAATGATGAAATGAGATGGTGCGGAAATGCTTTGAAGACTGTAAAATGTTTAACAAATATCTTATTATTAGTTATAATAATCAGAGCACTGCTGCTATGAATGAGGCTGATTTGCTGAGAATCTACTTCAAAGGGAAGCACAACTTCACCCGCTGACGCTGGGAAATGCTGCTTCTGCCCCCTGCTCATCACAGGGAGCCCCTCAGTTTGATATGTGGAAGACAGAGGCTCAAGGCTTTTCAAATATCATCAGTTCCAATTTCCTACTCAGAGCAGAAATTTCTTCCACATGGAAGGTAAAAGAGAAGGTAAAGGCTGTGTCACAGACCAATGAACAAGAGCAGCCTCTAGGAACTTTGTCTTCTCCTACCTCCATCACTGGGAGGAAGAAGTTACCACTCAAGTTTCCAAGAATGTTCATCTGTTCAGATGCTGACAGGAAGGTGTAGACCATGAGGACAACCCTACCAGAGAGCGATGGCAGGTACATTTGACAAACCCCAGTCAGATTCACCTTGGATGCCAAGTTAAAAACTTACCTGTAGGTAGCTCAGGGTTCACATGCAGGTAGGCTCAGGGTCTAACCTGGCCTCATTCACTGGAGGGACACAGGCTGGTTCACATACCACGAGAGGTGGTGCAGGTCTTACTTAACCGGACTGGCCAGGGCCATCAGCCTGTCCTCTCCTGGCCTTTGACCTTGGCCTATGCAGACTTGAACAAACACTAACATAGCCATCTCCAAGGTGAGCCTGAGAAACTCAAGGGTGTAAAAGAATATACCCTTTGCTCCCATGAACACCTGAGGATAGAGCCCTGTCTCCCAGTCCCTGAGACACGGTAGGAGCTCAACTTGAGGAAGCTCCAGGGAGCAAACCCAGAAGGCTTCATGTGGCTCAGCTCCTTACCTTCTAACAGTTTATAATTTTTGCTTCTGTGTCTCTCCTCGCTCTACCCAATCCCTTCTCTACCTCATCCCCCTTCTTTCATTCCTCCTTTAAAAGCCCCGGTTATCTCTGTCCAAGTCCAAGTTGAGTTCTGTTCACACTGGGCCTTCTCCCCTGTTGCACTTGGATGTTGCTGGTGTGAATCTGCCCTGATCATTTCACACAGTGCTTGGCTTTGTTTATTTCCACCAGGACTCAAGAGCCCACTGAGGCTAACAGCTCAGGCTCTAGGCTCTCCCAGCTTGCCTGTCTGTTTTGTGGGTTTTTTTGGTACTGGGGCTCAGACTTGGGATCTTGTACTTACGAGGCAGGTGCCAGAACCACTGAGCTAAATCCCTGGCCCTGAGTTTCCGGTCTGTCTGGGAACTTTTGTTGGGTAGTCCATGTCCTCACTCTTTCTGGTTCTTGAATTGTCAGTCTTAAACTTGTCCCTGAGTCCCTCTATCCTCAGGGATGTACTGCTCTCCTTGCACCGTGTTGATCCCATCTTGCCCACTATGAACACCTCCGCTCCTCTCACTCCACCCACCTGGGTCTCTGATGCCTGCAGAGGCGGGCTGAACTCACACTGGCCCTTCCCTTGCCTCAGAGCCACCATCCCAGCCCCTGTGCTGTGGCAGAGGCTGAACTCGGCCTCTGCCAACTTCCCAGCATGTGTGCAGGACACAGTGAAAGAAGCCTTCACTATCAGCATTTCTCCACAGATGCAAAAGTGGAGCTTGCTTAACAGATGCGTGACCAATTTTTAATGCAGAATATTGATTTATAAAATGACTTAACAGCTGTGATTGGTACTTGATGAAAGATGGTATTTGAGTCAAATTTTAAAAACGGTGAGTTCATAAGTTATATGTGTCCCATTCTCTCTCTGCTCGGTCACTTTTCTCCCTGACTCTTCCTCCCCCACACCCTTCTTCCCTCTGCCTAGAGCCTTCCCAAGAAAAGCATCTCCTGTGATCTTCCGGAGGGCTCTCCTGGTGTCCTCATCCCCCAACTTTTATTCCTAGAAAATCAGACGTCAGAAATCCAGGAGATGAGAGAGAACTGTTTCCATGTCTCTCTGGCACCCTGCTTTGAGACTCCTTCCCTACTGAGAGTCTGGGAGTCTCCTTTCTGAAATGTAAAACCCACCACCGACAAGGGTGGTGCCAGCCTTCCCTGCACAGACTGGCAGAGTCCACCTGCTGCCCAGCGGGGGTGGGGCCCTCCTGGGCCACATCAAAAGGCAGGCAGGATTCCACGTATGAATGGTTCATTCCATTACCTATGACAGGGAGACACACCTCTCCCCTTCCCATTTTGTAGGCCACTTTGAATTGCTTTAACACAAGTGATGAGATTATGAAACCCTGTTTAGCAGCTTCCTTTAAAAATCCATTGGTGAAAGAGATTCTCTTTAAATTAATGTGCAGAAAATCTACTGTGACAGAATGTTATGGGGAAAAATCCTCAACCAATTCAGTGAAAAAGAAATAAGCTGAGTTTCCCCACATACCCAATTCTAGGAACCAACAGGTGATATCGGAAACCAGATAAAGGAGGTAAACCAACATCTTTCTCCAGTTTCAGGGTAAAGATTTTTATAGAGCCAGGTTTCCGGTGGAGCCTCCTGGGTGGATTTAGAGCTGGAAGTGCCAACCTCATTTCTACTTCCTGCTCACACCTCTGCAGGTGGAACCAGGCTGAGGATCGGTGAATCCCGGAAGCCCCAGGAACTTACCCTCTGCTCCTGTGTGGCCACGAAGGTCTGGAACCCTGGAGCCACCCCAAAGCCCAACTCCTGGATGAAAGGTGGCTCAGATTGACTGTGGATCTGAACTTTCACTCCTGCTTCAAAGGTCGTCTCCTCTGCAACAACAAAGATGGATGGAGCCACTGTTAGTGACACCAGCTGCTCAAGGAATTCTGGGATTGAAAAGTGCAAGGGGAGGCTAAAATGACCACATAGAAGGCAGAGCAATGGCTCCTGAAGATGCCCACACTGTCATCACTGGGGACTGAATGTGTGA
>PVIR01031406.1:0-19452 GCA_004026965.1 Petromus typicus
TTCTTGTGTTTATGGCCCTAGGGTACAGGTCACTCGTCGTTTCTGGGAACCTACCCTGATATCCACAGCCCTGAATGTCATTCCCTCAAGCAATTGTATTTGGCTTATATTAAACATATTTTGGCACTTGACATGATGTCCTAATGCTCAGCCTTCATGCAAAAGCTCACATTGGCCTTAACCCTCAACTCTGCCTCTTCGTGTAGTAGACCATTATACTAAGGTGATACCAATGTCAACAGCCTTCAACTTCTTTATAACTCAGTTGCTGGGTCAATGGAGCTTTTACACTTGTTCAAGTGAGATATATTGGTTACTTTTTAATGGCTGCTACTGATTTAAATAATGAGTATTTCCAGAAATACAAGTAGTAGACGCACAGCATGCAGTAAGTTAAGTACCAACACTACCTGGGAATCAGCGGGTATTCTTGATGAGTAAGTACCCACATTTACTTTCTGGTAGTTCAGCATCTCTCTAATTACAATTATATTTCATGTCTATCTTATCAGGTTTCTCAGAAGAGAACACACACACACACACACACACACACATATATATATTTATATATATATATATAAAAATTAGCATGAGCAGGTGGGCTACCAACATTTTCTTATACTTTGGAATATACTGTGATCTAAGAATGCAACCTGTGCTTTCTTCCAAGTGACTTAAAGTTAGATAATTCAATATAAAGGTAGAGAAATAAAATTAGATCTAATATATTTATACCCCATGTGTCGCCCACTTAAAAAAACTAACCAGATATTTATCTATATAATATATATATATATATATATATATATATATATAATCTTTGGTCACTTTGACCAAAGATCTCCTAATTAATTATAAAATGTATATAAAACTAAGTAAAATCTAAACAACATTGGTTTTTCAGTAATGATTTCATATTTTATTTTCTTTAGAAGTAGACATTTGATAGTGACATGCACAATTGATATGGCATTGACTTTGTTTTCCTGTTGCTTAATAATTCTGTACTTGAGGATAACAAGAGTAATCATAGCTTACTAATTTTATTAGTCACTGCATTAGTCAATTTCTACAACTTGTTACGGAGGAAAAGGTGGACTTTTAGCCTCTACTCTTTTTTTGTTATGTGAAATTCTCTTGAAACTACTTTTAATCTCCTAAGTCTTTGAAATATTGGAAAAAACATTTCCTCATGCATAAGTTTAATGTTCCTTATGGGATTTTCAGCATATCATCTGGTTTTATTTAATTCATTCATAGATATCTTTAAAGTAATCATCACTTAACTTGTTTTTTATATTCTGATTATTTTAATGGCATAGGAAAAGAACAATTATTTGTGTAAATAAAGAAACATGAATAATAGTAGATATCTAACCATATTGTAGTTGGCTTATATTAAACATATTTGGCTTTTATAAAATTTTTGCTTTTTATAAGAGCTAATGAAACACTACTTTCTTTTTTTCTAGTTTAGTACCATGGAAAAAAATGTATCCTGCAAAAGAAAACTTCACAACATCCATAATAGTTTGTTTATATGCATGCATATGTAGTTACATATGAATGCATTAAAATTGACAATCTAGATATAAACATGTGCCTTAGAGAAATTATCAGAATGTGTCTTGAGAATACTTTATATTTTCATGTGCACTACATATATGAGTATATGTATCCCAGTATATCCAGGAGTTTCAGACTTAAATTAAACCATTTTCAATGTATTGAAAATGCTATAATTTAAAACAAAGTAATTAAAATCTGACATTTAAATGAAAAAATAGTGTAGTGTGGGTTATGTTTGTGCATAAGCATCCGATATTCAACTGTATGTTGAAATATTCCCTCTATTTTTTCTGACACTTGTGGTGAAAAACATAATACTGTGTTTCATGTGGCATAGTATTATATTATACACTATGGAATTGCTGCCTCTCTCATTCCTATCTTACATTTAGTACAAAATATTAGAAAATTAAATCAGCTATGAAAAATTTTAATTCATTTGCAAAATGCTCTATGTTGTGTTAAGAAATGAAGTCTTTATACCAGAGATCATTAAATCCAGTAAACACGCTGAGAATCCATGTGAACTCTTTGAGACATTCTATATGGTCAGCCATTACCTGGTCTCTCTAGGACTCTTGTCTTCAGGATCCCTGTAACTGCTCTTTGCAGAATCTTCCTTCTGTACTCAGCCAACGTGATATATACAATGTCTGCTCTCTCCCAAGAGAAATCTCATTATGCCAGCGGCTACACTTATCAGCTTTAGTTGGATGCTTCTCCAAGGTGTATCTCTGGCCCTGACCTCTCCTTTGAAGTCCACCCCATATTTCCAACTACACATTGACCATGTCTATTTGTATCTCTCTAAAGCTCACAACAGAATTCCCAATCTTTCCTCCTACAAATGTCCTTGTTCTTGCTGAGAGACACAACCATGCAGTCACACATTGACCATGTCTATTTGTATCTCTCTAAAGCTCACAACAGAATTCCCCCAATCTTTCCTCCTACAAATGTCCTTGTCCTTGCTGAGAGACACAACCATGCAGTCCACTGCCTAGACAGCAGGAGTCATTCTCGACACCATTCTCTTCGTTTTCCAGATCCACTTGACTTGACTGCTCATGGACCTATCAAATCTTTCGCGCATCTCCCTGATCTTGCCACAACCTTTCTCCCAACTTTTCTCTCCTGCCTTGTATATTACACTGAAGTGGGTTCCTCACACCTAATTGTCTTTCTCTCCAGTCCATTATCTGAGCAGCAACAAATCATAGTGTGATGCTTCCATACATAAACTTCTTAATGAATTTTCATATACTTTAGAAGAAAAAGAATAAGATTCATACCATGATAATAGTATTATGTATAGTCTGCTTTCTACCTTCCTCATCAGCCTCACTGGGGATACTTTCCCCACTGGGTCCTGAACATTTCTTGCTGCTGCATCGTATTTCCCATTCTGGTTAGGCCCTGTACACTTTCAGACACTTCACACTTCCCTTCAGGAGAGGGAAGCGACTCTTTCCCTTGAACCTGAGTGGGCTTATCACAGGCTGACAGCCGACTAAGGCAGGATGGATGCTGCATGATTTTCAAGGTGAGATCAGCTGCCACCTGGCACCTGTGTGGCGATGTCTATTTTGGTAAATGAACTGCTATGTTGAGGGGACCCCAAACCTCACCAATCTACACAGTTCCACAGAGAGGCCTAGAGAGGAACTGAGGCCTTCAGCCAACAACCAGCACCCACTGCCAATAAAACCTCTGAATGATGAGATTATTTTACTGTCCAGCCTTTCTGTGCTGCCATTAAGACCCCAGATGATAAAACAGAAGCAAATCACTCTGCCATGCCCAGAGTTTCTGAAGGTAGTAAATAATGTGTGTACCATGAAGTTATAGGGTGACTTGTGATGGAGCATTAAATAATCAGAACTCACAGCCTTTTTCAGAGTTGTGTTCTTAGGATTTTACTTCCTCCTTTGCTGCTTTCCCTCTGCTGGACACCTTTACACAGACCACTAATCCACTCAGTAAATGATTTTCCTTATCCTTCAGAAATCAGCTCAAACTTCACCAAATAAAAGCATAGAAAGAATATATAAGAGGACTGCACGTCCTATAGCAATGGGGTGGATGTAAAGGATTCATCTGAAAGGCCATGGACTTCAGACACACGGCCTCAAGGTATCCCAGAAGCTAAAAACTTTAGTAAGATCTGAGGAAGCACAAGAAGGAAATAATCTAAATTTCATGGGCCACACTCTAAAACAGCCATGGGGAACCTTTTAAAAACAAGTCCCCAAACTGCAGTTTAAAACCCATCCATTTATGGCAAAGTACCCACACTGTAATCAAACCTGAATACTGAGGTTTTAGTTTAGAAAAAACAACTCATATATTAACATTTTTTTCTTAAAAGAAAAAACGTTAACATGAATATCATGGGTTCACCATCACTAGGCAAGAAAATACATAACACTTTATGGATCATTGTAAAGGTTGCTTGTTTGTTTGTTTATTTGTCTGTAGTAATAGCTGATCTCATGAGAAACATCCTCACTCACGTTTGGTTAGTATTAGAATTACTACTATCCAAACCTTTGCTTTCTAAATCTTTCATCATAGTCGAGAGCTGATATTGTAAGCACCATGGAATAGGAAGTAGTTTGATTAGATTTAGGCAATACTGGGCATAGATATAAGGAAACACAGAGCCATTTTTAGTAATGTTTATCTGGCAGATTCTAAACTATGTTTTCATTTGGCCTTCCGTTCACAAGTCTTCCTGTAGCAAATACATCTTGTTTTTTTCTTCCAGAGCCCATTTCACCATGTACTTTCATGGTATTTTTATGCACTGCCACCTCTCAAATAGCCCTGCCATCCAGTTACTTGTTCATAACACCACTTTTCCCCATGAGGGAAGGGTGGGCATCCTAGAAACAGCAAAGTTGGTTTAGTTTTGAAACTATATCCAAAGTTTTCAATCTTAGTTTCAAGCTCAGTACTTCGCCTTATACCAAACTGCTGCACTTATTAAAGTAAAGTGTTAGGAGTTTTATTCTTGCTTTTTTAAAAACTTTGTTTTTTATTGATACATGTTTGCAGTGCACAGAGATCACATTCCTCATGGAGAACTGGTATGTGTACATGATGCATCTTGATTCTTTTTAAAATCTCATTCCTCTCCCCTTCCTCACTCCTCTCTTCAACTGTTGGTTCCTTTCCCTTTTGTGAAAGATCAATCTCCCTATAATCCTGCTCTTTGAAAATAGTATATAAGGAACCAATTGATGACTACAGTACTAATGGTGATTCCTTCTCTCCGAGCAGATAATGCTAGAACTTAGATGATCAAATAAGTGCCTTTCTCCAGAATGACTTCTCCAGGAGTCCATGTCCTATGAATCCGTATTACATTTGTTCAGTACACACCACAATTGCCATCAGAGAGGAGCTTCCAGTTACAGAAGAATAACAGTTCCATTGCCTTACATTAACTGAGCAGTTACTTTTTGTTCAAATGTATTTTTCTTTCCTGTACTTGTCTCTTGTTCTCTAAGCCCTGCTTTATTCTAGGACTTTCTTTCTTCTCTGGGGATAAAATCAGCAGCTTGGGGATGTGTAGGGTCCAGGCTAGAACTGAGAAAAACTCCTCTGGAGCAAGAAGCCCTGAGACTCAGAGGCCCTTGTTGGATCAGCATCCGTCAACAGCAGGGATGCATTAATGGAACACAGTGCCCCTGATAGTGTATGTCACAATTTGTCTAGTTATAGTTGGACTTTCATGAAAGATTTAATATGTCCCTGTGAGTAAAGTATTCTGTGATTTTGCAAATTTCAGTACCCTAAAATTAGCAAAATTATGAACTAATGTATAACACACTGGGGGTCTAGCTTCTATTAGCCTCCTTCTCTATTAAATACCATGATGTCAGCAAATATAAGGCCTCCATCCTAGACCTATTGTGACATCACTAATTAATCATGAAACCTTTACCCAAAAAATTCCAGATTAGAGGTCACAGATTTCACTACAGCTATCTAACTGGGCACCACCTGTCAGTCAAAATCAGCTCAAAAACAATGAAATTGTCATGCCATTTAGGAAACAGAGGTAAGCCCATTTCCTCAAGAATTTTATTATTAAAATTTGCCTTTTATTAAAAAAATAAGGAAAAACCCAGAGGCAACAAAAGGACTCCTGCTATAGTTCTCTCACAGCAGCATTAAACTAAATTAGATTTATTAAATTAGCTAATTGTCATGTTGGAAGGCCCAGGCAAGCTGACCCTGAGATGAGAAACAGAACAAATAGGCTGCAGCAGAATGGATGGGGCACTGGGGAAGCACTTAGCCACACTAACCTCTGGGAAGCCCGTCCTAATGAGATGCACCACGGGCGGTGAGTCTCAGAAGTCTCCAGGCGCAGCGAGCATGCCCTGGGCCCAAAGATCTACCTAGAAAGAATCAACCTCTCCAACTGACATGCAAGGAGATTAATAAAATGTTTAACTAATGATGAACTTTATCAAGCCAAATATGCCAGTCTTGGCTGTATTTGCTCAAGTGAAGTCCATAATCAGAGGAAGTATTCTGACAAACAATCAAAGCAAGATTTAGGGATTTAAATTAAGGAACATAAGATCCCTAATAATGCATTTACCTACGTATTTCCTCTCTGTGATATGTTCCATTTTCAAGAGAGAATTAAAGGTAAGAATTTCCCACTCTACTTTTCCTTTCCATTCTGTCATTACAAGGCTGTTCAAAGCAACCTTTGCAGAGTAGGCTAGTGCCAGGAATTGTCTGTGGTGTCTGGTGTGAGACCAAGCCTCCTCTGGAACCACCAGCAGCTGCCCTGTATGCCCTTACAGAGGCTGTTTTGTTGTTAATGATGCCTGAGGACTTGGGTACGTGTGATGGCAGCCAGGTGGTCTTATAGTTTCTCAAATCCCCTTCTGTCTTGTTAGAATGTTAATATCCCAGGGGAAAGGGATCACTCTTAAAAATAACACCATGAACATCCTTGATTTTCTCCATTTGGACTTCCTATTGGATTTCATAAAATATCAGCTATCACCAAACACAGCCATTTCCTTTGCAGGTGTTAAAAAAAAATCCCAGTAATTTCATTGTTTGGCTTTTTAACTTGTAATTTTAAAGATGATCATATTCATCGTATTTCATCTCTGATAAAAATTATTGTTTCTAAAAGGAAGGTTTTATCTGTGGATTATGTTGCACACTTATAATCCCAGCACCAGGGATGCTAGGCAGAAATATCCCTGCCTCCAAGTTCAAAGACAGTTTGGGATACATAGTGAATTTCAAGTTGGCCTGAATTACACAAGGAGAAAACCAAAATTTAAAAAAAAAAATGGAAGGAGTTGTTCTTTGTAAAAAATCTATTAGCAGAGTCCTGGTTATTATTAGATTTGTTTCAATAAATAATTTCATGGATTGGTCATGATTGATTATTTTGGGAAGCTGGTGTCATTTTTAGTCACTTAAAATACCAGAAGGTTTAATGTGGTCTTTCCCTGTGAAGATCCAGTTTAATGTGGGATGTTGATTTTTCCCACTTTCAGACACATTTGTCCTGTAGTATTTGTAGAGATACTGAGAAAATGTATGATGAGGAAATGTGCTACGTAACAAAATATATCATATACATGTGTTTACGTTCTTCTTAATGTCACTTCTCAAGTTTTTAGTGCTATCTTTGAGATTTTTGAGTTATCTGGTTTTCACCGTCCGATTTCCCTATTTATAAAAAGATACTGAATTCTAAACTCTCACAGGAGCACGTCGCTTCCATTTCCTCCTTGGCAGATTTGCTTAGGCTTTCCTTGTACCCATGCATGTAAGGGTGGGTTCACCAACCCCCTGGGGTCCTCACTGAGGTTTCCCACTGAGTTCTTGAATCCAGTCTGTGCACATTTTCCCTGATCATATCTTTCCATTGACTTTTGTGGAATTTCCAGAACAGAGTAATTCCAAGATTGAGTTGTCACCAGAGACTGTGACACAATTTCCCAGAAATGTACGTGTCACTGATGTTCTCCACAGGCAATTTTTACTCACTTGACTGAGTCTGAAGTACACCCATAATATAATTAAATAATAGCATCATAATAGAAAAGAAGCCCCTTTCCAATGACATAGGCCACTAAGGCTAAGTGCTTTTTATTTTTTAAAAGTTATCTTGAAATTTGTTACTAGTATGTACTCTAGATCATTTTTCTAGCATTGTTTGTGTTACTTAAAATAATAAAGTAATAAATTTTAATGTCGGTATATGAATAAAAATCACTGAGTGAATTCAAAATGTAAAAAGTAGCATTACTAATTTAAACTATTTTGTATTAAACAATTTCCAGACTTAATCAAGAATTCTTTCACCAAAAGTCATAAAATTCACCTAATATTCTGTCCTCTGTGCCTTATTGTGGCATATTTTTCAGCACATAGAAAAAGCCATGAAAATTTTGGACGTCACCTGATTTTAGATTTCTGACACAAAACATGTCTGGGCTTGGCTGCCCTTAGCTAACTGCCCTCAGGGCTGTGGTCCTGCTGCCCAAGGCTTCTCCCCTCCCTGAGGTTTTCCTTACATCCTCATCTCCTTCCCTGGCTTCTGGGCATCGCTGCTGTTTCATTGTGTTCTGATAAATCATAGGCCTGAGACAAGCAAGAGGGTTGGAAAGATTCGAACCTAGAGTTAGTTGTCAGTTTATTTTTAATCATCTACTGTAGTTTGTTGATATGTGTCCTAAAATGCACTTCTTCTTATACTGAGCCTTACATAGTAATTAAGAGAGTGCTGTAGTGAAAAAGTAGCATTATGTTATATCCCAATATATCTTTGGACTGTTTAGAAAGAAGACTATGATTTACTAGAAGCATTTTTTCACAATAAACTTTTTGTTGATTAGCTTAATTGTGTCAACATTACCAAACACGTACACATAACACAAAACATTTTGCTTAGATAATAGCTGAAGACTTAAGTGTAACATAAGCTCATCCAGTAAGACAATGCTGTTGGATTTTGCACAGGTTTTTGTCCTAATTTTTACATTCTTTGTGTGAGGACTGTGGACAGCATTATAAAGCCCTCTAAACCATCATAGTGGTAATTTCCAAAGCAAACTTACGTGACCCCCAAACTAGAGCTTCCCGTAAACCTAAGAACATTTTCAGTATGCTAAAACAAACCTTTCCTTTCTTTTTCACAAACTAAAGTCATACTTCATGATTTGTGATCTTTAAAAGGAGAGAAAAAAGAACAAAGGTCTTAACACTACTGAGTAAGGAATGGAGCTTGTGATAGTATATCAAATGCTAATGTAAACCACAGAAGTTTGTGGTGAGGCAGAAAAAACATACTGTGTATTACCCTCGAGCTGGAAATGATGTTATGATCATTTAGAGTTAGGGAACATCTGATTCTGAATGAGTGTGTATTTGGTTTTGCACCCAGCTGAACTCCTGTTTTTTCTAGTCAAGAGTGTTACTGTTGGTTTTCAATATTAATGAATGTATATGGTCTGAGATGGACGTGTGAATCCTGCTCACTGTGCAAACTTTGCAAAGAAAATCCTTAACCTTCTGTTTGCTGCAACCATCCACCCTGATTGGCCATGGCACAATCTCATGAATTTGTTAATAGTTTGTTTTTTTTTAACTATTGTTTAATCCAGGAGTGTGAGCTGAAAAGGACAAAAAGGAAGTGGCTGAGTTGTAAAAGTTTGGAAAGTTCAGATAAATTCGAATGGACAGGGACTGCTCACTTTGTCTCACAGCCCTCCTCAGATCTGGGATAGCAGCATTCTAATCTTGAATGCGGACACTCTGACAAGTGACTTTAGTTCCTTCAGTCACTCTGATTTTTACATAATGAAGACATATGGATAGAGCTTACGTAAACTTTTCATTGCATATTAAAAAACTTCATATTGATAAAGTGGTCTTCCCTTTAAAACCCTTCATGTGTTTTCCAAATCAGCTTAACAGCTGGATAGACACACAAATGTTTAAACCAGGAAACATAGAAATAAATGTTGTATCATATTTTGATAGTGGTTTCTTTGTACCTCAGATTCTGTATATTGTCTCACTTACTACTATAGCATTTTTGTGAAGATTTTATTCCTGTTTTCCCTGCAAAGGAAACAGGGCCTTTAGAAGGCTAAGAAAGTTTCTGAGAATCATATAACACGTAAGTGGCACGATCACACTACAGTAAAAACATCTGCTTCTCAAGCTTGCCAACATTAAACCATGTCAGTGCTGTGTCAGTGAGGCCTGTGAGAGAAAAGATCATCAGACTGTTGGGTTTGACTCATCTGTCCTGTTACCTGAGCTCATTCCCTGGTGAATAGTATTTTCTTTTACATTTCTGACACTACTTTTCCATAATAATCTTTTCAGTGACTAATTTGCTGTCTGGCTGTACAGGATCCTATTACCCGACTTCTGATCGCAACCTCTTAATCTCAGTATGTAGAACAACTTTGCCAATCTCCAGATCCTGATTGAACTGAATACGAAACCAGCAAGTACCCTGAGCTGTGTGAGCTGCATTTTGCTGCTTTCTCATAGCCTCGTACTTCGCAGTCAGTTTCATTTCCAAACGTTTCGCCTCATTTGATGTTCCTCACGGCCTGCAGTGGGGGAAACAGATGAGACAGTGGGGACACTTCCCCCTTTATCACATGTACAGCATCTTTGCTTCTCTAAGTTCCATAGCCAATCCCACCAATTCAGCAACACAAACCAATTCTCACAATGTGTTTTACTAAAACATCTTATGTGGATGTACCAGTTGCCTTATGAAAACATAAGATCAAAACACATCCTAAAACATCAAACAGGCATTTATGCCTCCAACCAAAATCAACTGGTATTCTTGACCTCATTTCCCTTGGAAAAATTATAGTAGAAAAGTTTATGCTGAGTTGTTCTACCTGGTTGCATTAGAACCATAGGCCTGAAGAGATCCAACAAGTTACTTTGTTGCATGTATTTACTGCATGAAGCCTACTATCTCTGACCAATTTCATCATAAAAGTAACTGTAGCTCCTACTCCTATAAAACTTGTCTAGTGAAGCTTCAAGAATAGTGTAAATATGCTTAGCTATGTTTTAAAAGATACTTTGAAAGGAAATGACTTGAATCAAATCATGTCACTTTCTCAGCATATTTCAGTGGTTTTCCATTTTACCCAGAATAACAATCAAAATTTATTTTTATATTTAATCTCAGGGACCTATATACCTCTCTCCAAAAAGCCTAAAAATATACCCAGATCAGAACAGACCCTTCATTTTACTCTTCTACAAAGAAGCATGTTTTGTACAAAACATATGTAAAACTCTGTAATTTTTTTTAAGGTTTTTTGAGACAGGGTCTTGTTTTTGTGGTTCAGGCTGGCCCTGAGTTCAGCCTCAAACTCACATCACAGCAATCCTCCTGCCTCTGCCTCCTGAGTGCTGGGATTACAGGCGTGAGCCACCACACCCGGCACTGTGGTATGTGGTACTGGTTGCTGCTGGGGTGAATCTCCATGCCCAGTATGGTATGTGGTTACCGGGGATCAAACCCGGGTCCTAGCACTTGCAAGATAGGCACCGGAACCACTGAGCTATATCCCCAGCCCTAAAACTCTGTAATCTTAATGTGTCTATTCATTGGTTTAATGGTCTTCTAGATTTCTAGCACTGTGAGCACAAGAATGGAGCTGGTTGAGGTTCTCACGGTGTCCTTAATAATATTGTTCAGGGGGCCGAGGATTTAGCTCAGTGGTTCTGGTACCTGCCATATAAGTGCAAAGGTCTGGTTTCAATCCCTGGTAACCAGATACAACAATGCTGGGTGTGGAGTCTCATGCCCACCAGCAATCAGTGCCACATACCAGAATGCTGGGCACGATGGTTCATCCCTGTAAAATCAGCCCTCAGGAGGCAGAGGCAGGAGGATTGCTGTGAGTTCGAGGCTAGCTTGGGTGACATAGTGAGCTCAGGACCAGCCTGAACTACAAAGCAAGACCCTGTCTCCAAATAATGATGATGATGATGATGATGATGATGATGATGATGATGATGATGATGATGATGTTTTGGCCAATAATGACTGGTGAGTGAACTAAAAATGAATTTCAGTATGAAAAGTTTATATCAAGGATTTAAGAATAATCAATGGCTTTGTCCTCTAAATATTTAGTACTGCCTGAAAGAGTAAATTCCTATGATGGTGCATGCCTGTGATTCAACAGTCGGAGAGGCTGAGGCAGAAAGATTGTTAATCAGGACTAGCCTGGGCCATTTAGCTATTTAGCAAGATCCTTTTTCAAAATTTAAGAAATAAAATAAAAAATGTCTGGAGCTAGAGCTCAGTGTAAAGCCCTGGGTTGGATCCCCTACACACACACACACACACACACACACACACACACACACACATTTCTCATTAGGAAAACAAAAGGTTGCAGAAAAAAACAAGCCGTTTGCTAAGCATCTCACTGTTCAGAAGGACACAGAGACTCTGGAAATATATCTAGATGAACAAGTTTTTATTTTAGTATAAACCCTCCTGCCATGGCTTTCCCAGATCAGTTTTTCCTTTGTATTTTCAAAGTTCAGCTTGTTCATAGAGTGTTCCAGAGAAGAAAAATGTTCTATCATTACCTAGCACTCCTTAAATGCCAAATATCATCAAGAAATGTCAAAACTTGGGCTCAAAGTGAAACCAGAAAATAATTTTGAAATATTCTTTAAGCATATCAAACAGAAATAATAGTCCTTCACCCAATTTAGTCTAAAATTTTTAATAACATTTCTGGCCTAAAATGGATAGTGGCTGAAGGGAAAAAGGAAAACAAAACAACAATAAAAACCAAAATAAAGCCCTTTCATCTTATTTTTTTTCCAATATAAAAAGCATGCCCTGAGCAGCTACATTTTTCACAGTGTTGTCAACAGCGGACCTAATTGCCTTTCATGTAAATTAAGAATATGTACCTTTGTTTAAGCAGCAATCTAGGTCAAATGAGAAAAGTGGCTTTATTTTTTTGGTTTTAGTTTATTTAGAGCTTTGAAATGCCACTTGAAACATGGCATGAAAGTTGCTCTCAGCTTCCATTTATTTAAGGAAGAAAATGTGCCTCTTAAACTCTTTTCCAGATCTCCCCTTACCAATTACAGCCTTTCACTCCATACATATGAAGACATATAAAAACACTTAAAAGCTTTGTCACAAGACACGTGACATTTGGAGTTCCTGATAGATATCTTAACTTCTTTCGATCTACAAAAGCATGATGAAGCTGAGGATATGTCTCCAAGACAAATGGCGAGCTGAAACCACTCACCATGGAGCTGCCTCACTAGAATCGCTGCAGATTTTTACTCCCCTCCTAGATCCAAACACATTTGTGGTTTTTGTCAAAGAGAGATATTGAACGACCTCACTCATCAGCCGAATTTCAAACATAGATTATGTCATAGGGAGGAACTTCTGACTGACCCCTTCTGCTTTATGACACCAGCGAGTTTAAGTGTGTGTAACCAATCACTGGCCCCCTGCGCACGGAAAATTGTGTCTCAGCAGGTTCTACCTGGAACCTGGTAAAAAGGTTTGTTCATTTGTTTCTCTGTTTTAAGCATTTCATGCCAAGGGATTTTTGTGGACAATGCACCACAAGCAAAGCATATTTTTAAAAATAAAGAACTGCTTGTCTGAGTTATTTGTTTTTAGTAGAATAATACACCATCTGAACCAAAATCTATTGTAGTTGTAATCTGATGGCTATCATACTGTCATGAATATGATGTATTAATAATAAAATAATTCAGAAACTTTTCAAGACCCACAGAGGTAAATGAATTAGAAGGGTTTTAAATACAAGCACTTTCTATCCAAGGAGCTAATATTTTACTGCAAGGTCCTGACAGATTGCTTTGTTCTATCATAAGAGAGCATTGCATAATGCACTCATGATTATATGCTCTATTTTTCAACTGTGTTGCTGAAAATGAAGAAAAATAGCAAATGTGAATTCTAGTTTGAAGGAGAGACCAACATGCAAAAAATGAACTATTGATCACAAAGAACATATAAAATCAAGAATTCAAAAGGAAATATTTTCCCTTCAGAAGCAAAACGACTTCTTTATCAATAATAAGAATAAGAATAATAAGGCCTTTTGTAGCACTGGGGATTTAACTCTGTATTGTATTTGTTTTGTTTGAAAGAAAGTGAATTTTTAAATGATTAAAAACACCCAGCTAGTGAAAGTTTTATGATGAGGCTAAAGGGTAGTAAAACACTAATAGTGGAACAGAGCACCTCCAAAGTGTAAAATATTTTCTACCTGCTGTGGAGATGAGTTGACTATTCATGTACTTACGTTTGCAGTATTTATTCATATTCTGCATTCTTCTTGTAAATTACTTTTCCAATATATTTATTTTTAGCCACCTTTCTACAAAATAACATGATAGCTGTCAATATAATGGATCTATAAAATGAACTATTTCTTTATTAGTAAAACTGAAAGATGCACATGGGACCTTCAAAATGTTCTTTATGTTATCCATATTCTTGCATGAGCAGTTATAACAATAAAATATATTGAAGTAATATATGTTTAAAATTTAATATTATAACCAAACGTATTTAGTTTCAAAGATAAAAAATTTAAAAATTGAGTGTTAATTGGATCACTCATAATACCCAACAACTGCTCACTCCTCAAATTGAGTATTATTCAGGGTAGAGGAAGTTAATTAACAGGTTCCATAAGTAATTTAAATCTTCATTGTTCAGCAGAAAACATCTTTCAAATGCATTTTGTAACATCATGTGATAGTCTACAATTATAGTTTATAAAGTTTCAAATGCTGGTTTACCTGAAAATTGGTTTCTATAGAAAAGACTCAAAGTTTGATTTGTTCTTTGAATGATTTGTTTTAATGTTGTGTCCAAAGTTTAAATTTCATCACTTCTACTTTACATGCAGTTGAGAGCATGATGACACAGTCCAAATTAGCAAATTGAGCTTGTTATAAGCGTATCATCAGGATAAACAAATTAGTTCATTGTAATTGCAGCTGAGACATATTTAAATAATGCTATTTCAATCAATAAAATTAATAACACTTTTTTATTTCACTCACCATTTTAATTGTAGCATTTATCTTTGGGATAGGCAACCAAATTTAGGTGTCTTGAAATATTATCATGAAAACAAATTCTGAACTCGCTAGTGGTTAAACAGAACTCTGTTATGTGCATATGACATTATCTATGGACCAATGACATTAAATTCACCCTGTTTCACATGAGCCCTTTCAATGCGCTCACCATGGATCTCTTTTCCTGTCACTGTTACTCACCCCTCACCCTGAATTGTGTTCTTTCACAGCATCCAGGGTCTTTGTGCTGAGCTCTAGCTTTCTTTGCTTTTTCAACTTGAGATAGGATTTCTCAAAGTGGCCTGAGCAGGACTCACATTTGCCATCTTCCACTCAGACTCCCAAAGCACTGGGCTTAAAGGCATCCACTGATTTCTTGTTGTCACCTTTTCCTCGCTTCTGTTATGACTATCGCAAGTTTTCAGTGAGCCCTGTACTTTCCAAGCTGTGGTAAGAGTAATACTTTGAAAGCACAAACATCATCACGACATGTCCTGCTTACATCCCTTCCAATATTTCTGTTAATTTGAGGGTAAAGCTTAAAATCTTTACTGTCCATTGCCATTACCCAGCCAGGCCTCTTCCTGACTCTTCCAAGAGTGCCTGTTTCCCCAGTGGCTCTGAGCCCCTAACATTGGTCTTTCTGTTCTCCAAACTGGCTGTTTTCCATTCTGTCACAGAGCAGTGGACCAGCTATCTCTTCTTTCTAGAAGGTTCTTTGCCCACATCTCTCACTTTTGCTCTACTGGTCATAGGTAGATCCCATCAAGTTCCATACCCCTGTTGGAAACACCCTTTCCTCCAGGATCCTTCGGTGGGCCTCGCACATCTTTCTGCCCTGTAGTCTTATCACATTTATTATTGTTACATGCATACGATGATACTACTTATAATTTAACATCTGTCTCTGCTACATAATTTGATTAACATCTGTCTCAGCTACATGAGAGGAGCAGCTGCATCTGATTTTACTTAGCTTTCTACTCCAGAAACCTAAAATAGTAGCTGATATGCATACAGTCACATATGTGGAACAAAGGAATGAATAAATAAGTATTAACACTTTTCAAAGAATCTGGAATCTTATGTGTCTAGTTTTATCATTGCAGGAAGACTGCTGGTGTGAATTTGGAAGCAGTTTCTATAGGACCTCTACCGTTTCTTTCTTCACGTGTTATCTAGCCATTAAAATGGCAAGTAGGACCACATAAAGTAACTAATTTTCCAAATTGAAGAAGTCTTAAATACTTTTCCATCACAACTTCATTGCGCTAATTTGTTTATCTTGCTGATATTTCTATAACAAGCTCAATTTGCTTTTTGAAATGGTTTGGATAGCCCACAGAGCACAGTGGATTTTTGCCAGCTTATTTTATGATGTATTAAAAAAAACTGCTATAATATAAAATATCTCTTCCTCTTGTGTACCATGTATTTTTAATAATAAGTCAATGGACCTTCCTTGTATGTGTCTATAATGATAATGGAAAAATAAAAATAATAGAGTTCTAGTTCTGTGGAACTATAAATAATTCATACTATGCCCACCTCCCAACTTCCCTCTCGGATATGTTACAAGCACAGTGATAGATACTTGTCCGGACTGTGTTACCAAACTCCATATCAATTGTATTCTCATAGTAGATAATTGTCTGCTGTCTGCACAATAGGGCTCAATGATTTTTACGCAGGAGTGAGCCGCCTCCTCATGAGAAGAGCCGCGACTTTTCTTGAATGATGTTATTTGTCTCTTTCCATTGGCATATTTACATTTGGTTTGCCTGCGTTTTTCCTATGGCGTTAAGCTAATCAATTTACACAGAAAGAATCTGTGTCTTATTGTTATGTTCACTGTGGTTTGTTTCAAGATAAAATTGAAACTTCGTGGGGAGCATAGGACACTTTCCCTACATAAAAACCCTGAAGATTTAAGGAAATTTTAATCATCCTTTAAAACCTAATAACAAAACCAGCTAACATTGTATTGTCCCACTTTAGTCTGATTCTGCATGAGTATTTTTCAGTGCATTGCTCTATCCTGCATCATTTGTCTCAAGGTGGCCTCTGCTAATTGAAGAACTCATTGGTTCTTGAAGAATCTGACCAGTTTTATTGTGAATCCAATCAATCCTAAGTGTTCTTTGACAAAAAATGATTTATAATTTCCTCTTGTGGCCAGGTGTGGTGGCTTGCACTTGTGATCCCAGCAGTTAGGAGGCAGAGGCAGGAGAATCACTGTGAGTTTGAGGCTAGCTTGGACTTCATACTGTGTTCAGGGCCATCCTGAACTACAAAGTGAGACCTTGTCAGGAAAAAATAATGAATGAATTAAAATCCTAGCATGTGAAAAAAGTAATAAAATAAAATAAAATTTCCTCTTTTGAGCTGGGATGCTGTTCCTGGCCTTAAAAATAATGACTTGAGCTGACTCAGACAAAACTATCATATTTTCATTTATGAATTAAAATATTAATTATACTTTAATATTTTCAAGTATTTTAAAATCAACTGCAATTAATTTGAATGTTAATGTTTGAAATATTACTCATAATTCTAATTTGGACTTCAAATTACCTGGCCCTTTTCTAATTGCTTGAGAATTGTTACCTCATTTTATCCTGATGACAAACCCATGATCCTTCAGCCTTGACGGGTAAACATTCGGCCCCCACTTCAGGTCCAGAGCAGTACTGAGCTCTGAGCCTCTTGAGTGTCTCCCTCTACACTAGACATTTTCAGAGGTGAAAATCAAATCCAGCTTCCCATGAAGTTGGGAACACCTTCTCTAAGCCAGGTGTCTGGGGGAGCCACACGAAGTCTGTACCACAGTGCTGGGTCTTTTCTCCACCTTCCATTGCTTCCCAGTCCACAGTGGCTGGAACACACATGCTTTTGAGCCTGTTTTCTTGGTTTAAAGGCAATTTTATTTCTTGCCTTCACTAAAGACATACTGATCTGTGGGCTTAGATCGCCACATATCAGATTTGAACTATGCCCCCCCGGGGGGGGAACTCAAGACACTGTTTCCAGTATCATAATGCCTGGTCCATTCTCCCATCCCTTGATTTCTTTAGAAAACTCCCTTCATTTGGGTTCAGCTACAGCAGTTACTGTCTGTATAATAGCATTGATGAAAAACAGCATCTGGGGCAAACAGCAGTGAGGCTGAAAGAAGATGAAGGTTTAAAAATGAAATGAAATGAAAAATATATATATATATATTTCTTTATTTTTAACAGTTCATCACATTATCTAATCCATCCCTTGGTCCCCTTCTACCCTGTTTTACTTCTCAAGTTACCAGGTCCATTCATGCCTATCTGAGAAAAATGGTGATCTCCCTGTGGCCTCAAAGAAAACTTCATGCCCTCTTCTTTATCAGCCAAAGTTCCACCTACATGTGACTTTAGCCATGCCTCTGCACTCCCTCTTCCCCAGTACCTGCAAATTTCTCTTTCCATATTGGTGTGTATGTGTGCGTGTGTTGTACATGCATGTGTGTGTGTGGATGTGTGTGTGTATTTTCCTAGAGAATGAACTCAAGGGCCTCACACTGAGTTAGATCCTCAATGCCTATATATATATATATATATATATATATATATATAATTTTTTTTTTGAGAGAGAGAGAGAAGGTCTTACTTTTGTAGTCCGGGCTGGCCCTGAGCTCAGCCTTGAACTCACAGCAATCCTCCTGCCTCTGCCTCCCAAGTGATGGGATTACAGGCATGAGACACCACACATGGCACTGTGATGTGTGGCATTGATTGCTGGTGGGTGCAAGTCTCCATGCTTGTCATTGTTGTATGTGGTTAACAGGATCAAACCTGGAACCTTGTGCTTGCAAGGCAGATGCCAGAACCACTGAGCTAAATTCCCGGCCCTTTTCTGCTTTTTATTTTGCAACAGGGTCTCACTAAGTTGCCAGGTTTCCCCAGCTTAGCTGAACTTGTGGTCTGCCTATCTCAACCTCCCAGAGGGTTAGAAGTAGCACATTGACTGTGATTCATCTTTAAAGAAAATAAAATCACCACCAAAAGAACATTTCCCCCATACTCTGAAATACCTTTTCTATCTCGTGGTTATGACCTAACAACATTCCTCCACCTGTGTGGCTTTTTAAAAATCCTGTGTTTGACTAGAACAGCTGTCTTAGAAGTCATAGGTGTTTTTCAAAAGTTAAGCCCTATGACCTTCCTATAGTTCTCAGGCTCTCAGACCCACCTAATGCATCCAACACTAATGCTGATTCTTCTCAAAACAACTGTCACCAGCCCCTCTGCAGTGACTCCTTCAACCCAAGGTATCTTCCTCCCTCTGCTTAGCTCCGTTCTCCTTAACTACCTGCTTTCACACCCTACCACCTTGAAGGCAGGTATTACTAAATAATGTGAATCAGCTTCTCCCTGCTTCTCTTGAAGAGTTACATTCATACCATAACTCTACCTTGTAATTTAACATTTTCAGTAAGTACATTAACCAGATATTTATCAGACCTCTCAGTGTAAGTTGGGGGAAAAAAGCCAAGTGTAGCCACATTCTGAAAAGAAATTAAAACATGGTTTTATCCTAATTTATCTTTTTTCCTGATAACCATAACACTTATCATTTAATAAGGGTTCAAATATAAAATAATTAATTTATTTTCTTTGCATCTTCTAAATCATTCATTTTTTTATTTGTTTCTACTTACACTGATTTTTTGGTTTGTTTGTTTCTTTTTTTTTTTTTTTT
>PVIR01031407.1:0-19615 GCA_004026965.1 Petromus typicus
CCCCACCCACCCTACCACCCCCCATATATATAAAATTTGTTTCCTTACTTTTTTGTTACAATCTCAACATTGTCCCCTTTCACCTTATTTTACATTGAGCATTTTCTATTTCACAATATATAACATACAATGCTAGGACTCATTTACATCTTCATTTTCTCATACCAGAGAAAAGATGCGATATGTATCTATCTGTGAAGAATGAACATTTTTCATTTGCATGGGTGATCTAATTGAAGGTGTAGAAATTACAAGCTCTAAATGCTTCAGGTCTTTGACAGTTACACTGATTTATACAATTTCCCTAAAAAGTTTTTTTTTTTTAACTTTACTCTTTTGGTAAAGAGGAGATTTTAAAAGAGTTTCCACTTGGCCTTTCCTTCTAAGGCAATACCCTGAGGAGAGGGAGAGATGAATGTATTTATTATCTCTCGGTACAGTGATCTAGAAGGCAGCACTTGGATTCTGTTGATAATGTAGGGTGTGTATTTCAACTATTCACTCCAGAACTGGCAGAAGGCCCGCTCTGATGCAGACCTGAGTCAGAACTCTGCTCACAATTCAGCATTATCAGTTCCCCAAAAACCTGATATAGCCAATGCCAGGGGTATCTGTGGTCAGCCACCATCCCGATAACTGCCTTGGGCATTAATTACACTAGCCACATCCATCTGAGGACGTGCTACGCCCGGTCCTTTACTACCCCAAGATCCAGTGGTCTCCCCTGAATTGAAGAATTCTTTCAGTGATACGATTTCCCAGTGTTATTTCTTACCTGCACAGAAAATTAATTACAGAAAATCGTGAGAACCCCAGTATATTTCCAACCGATTGGAAAGGCTGTGTCACCTGGCTCCCATGAAGCAAAATTAGGTGACTGATAAATAGCTCGAATGAAATCCCCTGTAAAACCCCAATATCCTCTAGTGTTTGATTAATCAGGAAAAAAAACCCTATTTGTCAGTTTTGCTGCTCTGCTAATGAAAATACTGATCTCCGAGGCATGAAAATACTTGATCTTTTAATTTTCAGGGGCTCGTGTTTCCTGGTACTTGCTGGAGAGTCTTGCCCGGGGGGTGGGTAGGAAAGCTGACGTCTTGCCCTCCCCTCTGTTCTGTGTCTGCGAATCCAGCCCAAGGCGCGGCGAGCTGGCCGAGGTGCAGGAAGCCACCCTCTCAGCAGTCTGCTGCTTCTCCAAGATGCAGCCTACCTGTTCAGTCCCGCAACCAAAACACAAACCGAAGGAAGAGGAGAGCCAAGACTCCGGCGGCCCTGCGTCCCGGCACAGCTTCGCTGCCACGTCCCTGGGTTCGTGGACCTCCACGTTCCAACTCCTGTGCCAATCCTGGGGCGAGTGAGCAAGACTGGCCTGACTCTTCACCCGCCGTAAAGTCACTGATGCTGCCCTTGGAGACCCGTCTCCTCTGGAGGCTTCGGGCTGTGACTCCATCGAGGAGGAGCAGTCCCACCCTGCTGTCTTTGGTGCCCTTCGTTTGTAGGCGTCGCAGTTACCACATGCGCCGTGTCCTGCCGGGCTGCGGTCCTGACCACAGAGCACAGCGAATTTGTCCACGGGCCCGCAAGGCCGTTGGTCCTGTCCCCAGTCCCATCTTCTTGGGCACAAAAAAACAGCAGGGAACACTGAGGATACTCGACCTTAATCTCTAACTTTAAACTGTATGTTTTTATTGCATATAAAAACCGAGTTGCATATATTATGTGGTGTTTAGAAGGATGACAGGTATAAAGACTGACTGTTAATAAACCACCGAACTGAGCTCCAGCCCGTTGACTATGTCATTTGGATTTATACCCAGGAATTCCAAGTTAGTGAACTTCAGCAGCAGTGATAATGCTATTTGCTTTAAGTTTTGCTTTTATAAAAAAGTAAATTTTTTTATTTCTGGTAATGGGATCAGACCCAGAACTTTGTGTGTGCTCCATAAGTGCGGTATCATTAAAATGTGTCCTCAGACCTAGTTTGTTCAATAGTATATAGCTCTGTTGTTGCTAAATCTTGTGAAAACTGTTCCGGACACGTCCAACACAAATGTAGCTGCAGTGTGCTGGGTGTGCAGGTGCAGAGAGGGGGCGCGAGGGAAGGAAGGCAGGTACGTCCAGGTCGCCGGAAGCCGCGGTCCCACAGTGAGGGGTGAGAGGCTGGTCCCCTAGAACCGCTGGTATTGTGTGGTGAGGGGCTGGTCCGCTCTGTCCTGTAGGACAGCCTTAGCTACATGTGCTTACGGAATATGTAAAACGTGGCTAGTGACTGGGGACTGGACTTTATTTAAAATAACTAATGAATTTAAATAGTCCTGTGTAGCTAGTTACTGCTGTGTTGGAGACGAAGTCAGAAAGGAACACACACTCGGCAATAGTACCGAGGGCGACGGACTCTGAGGTCAAAAGAAGGCGGAGCTGGAAACATTTTACTTAACTGTTTAAGAAAGAATGACTCGAGGATGTGGAAAGATAACATTTGCACGCATTGTATCAACATAAAGCTGGAAAGCACATGGCTGGGCTTAGCGAGAAGGTTGGAAAGATAAATGTCAAAATAGTATCTTTGTGTGGTGTGGTTATGAATAACTTCTGTTTTTCTTTATGCTTCCCGCGTTTTTCAAGTTTTTCCCCTGAACGCATATCGGCTCTTACTTTTGCTTGTTTCAAGTCTGATTGTTTGCCTGAATAATATTTGGAAGTAGGAACGACCGCTCTGGTCCTTCCCCTGCCGTTTCGCCGGTCCTTTCCCGAACAATTCTGCTGCTTTCCTCGGCTGGTTTCCTTTTTCCTTCTCCGTTTGGTTGACTGTATTGCTGGGTGTAACCTGCTTCGTGGTTTCTCCAGGGCTATGAGAAGCCGTATGGCAACAAAAGCAGAAGTTATCTACAAGACTGCCGGTCTTTTCTTTGAGGGTAAAAGTTTGCAGTTTTTTAAATTGGAAGTTTAGAAGAGATTGGTGGAGTGGGTGTAGGGGTGACACTTTCTCTAGAAAGCAGAATGAACCCCAGACGCTGGGAGTTAGTGCCCTTTAGAGTACGAGGATCCCTCAGCGTCCGGACGTGGCTCCAAAGCCTAAAGACACCTGCTCCGCAGATGCTCCGTCTCTTCTGGGGTGTGCAATGGCCTGGTGTTTACATATGACCTTCATACATTCCCAATAGCCTCCGAGTCTTCTCTAGATCATTTCTAGTGCCTAAAATAAAGTAAATGCTACACACATAGTTGTTACGTTTTATAGCCAGGGGAAGGACCAGAGAAAAGTCTGCATGTAGGGGTGCTGGGGTTCTCTGCCTGACAAGATTGGCTGTGTCTCAAGTGTGGCGTGGAAACCGCAGAGCCTGCAGCCCGGGAGGTGTCAGACGGTGATGGGGGCTGTTTTGGTGCCAACAGTCGAGCGTCTGCACAGTCCCAGGGCCTGTTGGTCAGCTGCCGGGTGAGTGTGGCAGCAGGAGAGGAAGTGCAATGTTCTGCCATCTGGACAGGAAGAATTTTAAAATTTAATTTAAATAAATGAATTGATTTTACAAAGGGATAAACCAGCTTGTGGGAAGGTAAAAGTGCAGCACAGGTGCAGCTGCCCAAAGCCGTACACATGGGGCTGTCGTATGATCCAGCAGTTCCGCCGGATCTCCCCAAAGGAGTTGAGAGTCAGGCGGCGGGGGCTGCTCATAGCACAAGTGCCAGAGTGTGAGAACAAGTGTGCATCGCAGAGAAAGGACGTGACACGCGGTGTGCGTGCTCGTGCACTGTCCCGCACAGAGGACGGAGCGACGTTCTGACGGATGGCGCCACGAGGCCGAGCTCTGACGACGTGCCCAGTGAAATAAGCCAGCGCTGAAGGATAAATACTCTGCTCACTGCGCCCCAGCCCAGGCGACTCCCCAGAGGGCAGCGAGGCTCCGGGAGCTGGAGAAGTGAGGCCGAGTGGGCCGAGTGGTCCTTCTGCCTGGGCTGAGGACAAAGTTCTGGACGTGGGGATGAGATGGTTGCAGGGAGGGGCGAGTGTCTTCAGCGTCACCGAACTGTACACTTGAAATGTCTGAGATGTTCACTGTTCTGTTACATGCAGCTTACTACAGGGGAGGAGAATCTGAGGCTTCTTTCTGGTTCTGAAGGGTCATTAAGTGATTCAGAGCAGCCTTCGGTCTAGAGCTCACCTCACACCCTCTGGGTTTTTGCTCCATGCCCATGTGTGATGCCCCCTCTCCACTCCAGCTAGTGAGAGCCCATATTCTCCCCAGCCTTATTGGATGTTAAGAATTTTTTGTCTGTGTATCTTTGTGATTATTTCTCTGGCCTTAAAAGTTTATATCGCATGCAGGTAGTACTCAGAAAAGCACCTCTGCAGGTCCTTGGCAGCACCCTCCCCTCTGACACTGCAGATGGCAGCCTCCCGGGCCTTACCCAACTCTAGCCTCCCTTATGATAATGGCTGGTTGGGCTGTTGCCTAGCAACTGTCTCCATGGCCTTGCTGTTGCTATGGTGACGCTCTCCCTTCCTCCCCTCTGGGGATGGCAGCCCAGGTGGCCTGTGTGACTCAGAGCTGCACACAGACTTCAGAGCTCTCTCTGTGGAGTCTCTTCTCAGAAACCCCTGCCGGGCTGCGCTCTGTACCTGACTTCTCTCTCTCCATGTTTAGGGTCCTCTGCACTCTGCTCCGGGTTCCCTCCGCTTGGGGGGATCCACGGGCCCACACAGGAAGCAGCACGGCTGCAGACGTCAGCAGATGTTTTCCTCCTCCGGGGACCACACTTCTGCTCCGGCTGCCATGGGTATCTGAACACAATTGCTTCGTGCATGTTACACACTTCATTTGCTCACAATAGCCAGACACACCTGGGCTGAGCTGTATCACCTGGCTCGATATGGGCATTTTTAGTTCTGAAAATGTTTTTAAAACATGTATGATCTTTTGTTGTAGTTAAGCCCCTCCAGTCTTGCATAATACTTTTTCCTCTGTGAGACAGGTCCCCAAACACAATACGTAGCCCAGGCGAGCCTTGAATTCACAGCAATCCTCCTGCCTCTGCCTCCCGAGTGCAGGGATTACAGCCGGGCACTGTGGTATGTGGTACTGATTGCTGGTGGGAGTGTGTCACCACGCCTGACATTGTTGTATGTGGTTACAGAGATCGAACTCAAGACCCTCCATTTGCAAGGCAAGTGCCAGAACCACTGAGCTAAATCCCCAGCCCAGTGCTCTGCCTCCTCTGTGGACTGTACAGCTTACTAGAGGTGCATCTTCCATGGGATTCGTTTCTGCCAGGGCCTCGGGGGCTGGTTTACTGAGGTCTCCTGGGGTTTGGGGGCAAGTTGAACTCTGCTGGGCCCCAGGGTTTCTGTTTATGTAAGAATTTATCAGATGGGTTTTTCCACACAGAGGGGTTCATGCAAATTTGAGTAGCGTGGTTCAGGCAGCTTCGTGTTTCCTGTACAGTGTAGAGTCGCTGAGCGGCTTTGGGGCAGTTGCAGGTCCTTAGTGAGGAGAAGTCAGCTTCCATGTTGGGGGCTACACCTCAGACGTACGAAAGGGCCTGCTCTGCGGCCATGTGTCCTCCAGTCCGGAACCCCGTCCCGGGAAGGCCTCGGCCGTGAGCTGGTCCCACTGCGACTCCTCCAGAGCGCCCAGGGCTCAGGTCTTGCTCATTACACTGAGATGAATGTTTTGTTCATTTCGACCACTTGGGGATTTCCTTTTTAAAATTTTAATTTCAGCACGTATGTTAACACTGATTGGGGTTAGCACAGTCAGGTTTCCTACTATCTGTGTGGGTTGGGAAGGTTCGGAGCCCAGGCCACCATACTGCTTGGACCCGTGTGTCCTTGGAGACAGTATTTTCCTGAGCCAGTCTTCAGCTTTTAATGAACTTCTGATTTGTCTCTTGCCATCTTCCAGACTAATCTGAGGTGCTACAATGTGGACTGTTGCCATCTTATTTGATTGTAGACACGCATGGATCTGCAGCACGGGGCATGTGATGTTAATTGTGTGCTCTGAGGCTCCTAACACATACGCCTGTCAGTGTTGGACAAGGAACTGTGGGTAGGAATGCAGGAAAGCTTCCAAACTTTTATTAAGAGCTTTTATTTATCAAATTCCATTTTTTAAAAATAAAATTTAAGAGAAAATTTGACCTGTTTTTCAACTTAAGATAATTGTTACTGAAATTTATAAATGATCCATTAACCAGTTGCTATTTTACTCCTTTAATCTTCTAAGAAAATATACTGTTTACAAGTATTTAAGGAGAAGTAACACCTCACAGCTGGAGCAGAAGGTGACCAAGTAGATCCCACCCTTTTCCGTTTTACTCATTATAATTAAACAAGTCAAATCCATCGGGATGTAGAGGAGCCCTACACTAAGCAATTAGCAACTGGCAAAGAAAGGGACCCTTGTAACCACAGGAATGAGTGGCTGCTCCGTGGAGGCTGTGACCTGACCTGGGACAGCTTAGGGTCAGGAGACAAGGCGGAGCACGACCCCGGGGCACAGGGACCCTCCTGGGAGGAGTGTGCCCAGGGCACCTGCGCCCCAAGGTCCATCTGTGCTTGCGCCTCCGGGGTGTCCGCTGCAGGCCTGTGTAACGGGACCTGGTCAGCATCCCCCCAGGAGACACAGGAGCCACTGGGCACATTCCAGGCTTCCTGCTCCATGAAAATCCCTGGAGCTGGAAACTTATGCCTCTGGATTGCCCCAAATTTCCCTGAAAGAGACAAGACTTCTTTCGGCTTTCTACAAAGGGTTGACTCATTTGGAAAACTTGGGGCTCTGGAAAGTCTTGAGTGAATTTTGTAAGAGGGAAATAGAAAAAAGACAAGGGTGGGAGTGTGACAGTAATTTTAGCAACTTGAAAAGCATTGTGAGTTGAAAGTCTGATTTCTCCAGTCGGGTCTTTGGAAAGTCGAGGCAGAAGGTCAGGATTTTTGTCCGTGAGACGACATAGGGTTGAGGGCAGGTTTCGGGAGCTGATGTCCCCTGGGCACTGAGTGAACATCCTTGTTGCCTGACTGAGACACAGAATCATGTTCCAACCCATGGCTCACTTCTCCTTCAGAGAGAAAGTCCAGAAGAGAATCTTAAATTTCAAAGAAAGAAAGGAAGAAGGTAGCAAACAAACAAACAAACAAACTTGGAACATATATTGAGAAGAAAAGTTCCAAATATTTCCATGATTTTAAAATTTAGGACAGAGTTTACTAAGGCAAAGAAAGAGGACGCCATCTGTGTCAGTAGGATTTCTTCTATAGACAGCCCTCAGGATCGGTGTCAACACTTCTGGCACTTGTATAACTAAAGATGACAGTCACAAACGCATTAAGGCTAAAGGAAGGAGAGGCAGGAAGTCTTTTCTTGGAAGAGAATGGCTGAGCTCAACTCACATGTCTGCATACAAGACTTGCTGCTAGACATGATTGATTTCAGTATCATGTCCAGGGAAGCAACAATTGGCAACTCAGTTCCGGCGCTGAGACGCCATGTTTTAGTGGTTAAAGTTTAATGGCCTTAACTTGAAGGTGAAGAGACTAAAGTCCTAAGAGGCAGGTGACTCATTCACCTATTGAATTTATGCATTTGTACAAATATTAGCTTATTTACTTCGCAAACTTGATACTATTAATGTACACGTAGGAATATAAAACTTAAATGAGTTTTCAGCAGAAAATATTGTGTCTCCCTGTATAACAGTCAAGTTGATCGTGGTGTACCCTAATGACATACGCTCCATAACGTGGCCCCCAGCTCCTATTTCACAAAATGTGAGCCCCGCCTTTTTGTACAAATACTTGAAATACTTTTCTACCACTAGGGGGAGACAAAACTATAACTGATCAAGGTTCTCTGTAGATAGAAGGGAAATGGAAAAAAAGCCAAAACACAGAATCAAACCCAAAAACTCTTCCGCTACCATAATTGTAAACGGAAATGGATTTACCAGCAATACAATAAAACTTCATTTGATATTTTAATATATTTGTTTAAATTTTTACTATTTTACAAAGATGAATATTGTATATGAAAGTTTCAAATGCTTTCTAGAAGCTCTATAAATACTTTGAATTTCAGGAAATACACAACCTAAGACATTCAGTTAGAAAGAAAATAGATGATGTAAAAATTAAAAAATCATGTCCAGAGTGTAGTTTCCTACTAGGGAATATAAACACAAATGAACAATAAATAAACTACAGAAAGCTTCAAAACAGCACTGTTTTCTACCTTGGAAGGCAGAGATTTTTTTCAAAGAAGTCTAAGTGTACGCATTTGCTTTATTAATTCTGCCTAAAATTCTGATCCCTATTCTTTCAATAGATCCAAGGCTATTTTCAAACTAGGGACAATTGCCCTTATTATTTCTACATTTATGTCCACAATAAAAACAATGCATATTATTATATATGCACAGGTCTATGTAAGTTTGTTTATATGTACAAATATTCAAGGGTAAAGATCACTAACATGAGATTTCTAGGTTAAATTTTATATATAAATGTTACCAAGAATACTTTTCAAATACTTGTGCACTATTAAGATCCACACTTCTGATATTGATGTGTATTAGTTCACTAGAATCTTATCAGTGTTGAATGCCTAAAATTTGAGAGTATGATTCATGAAAATGTATAATTTTTAATCAGTAAGGTTGATATTATTGCCATTAGTTTATCAACTGTATGCAATCTTCCTTCTGTAATAATCTCTCTTTGTGATTTACTCATTTATAAACATCAGATTGTCCTATTTTCAATTCGAGTCAATTTTATGTGAGGCATTATTAGGTCCATGATATCAGTTGCACTATTTTCTCTCTAATTTACATTCCCAGTGATTTTTGCCACATCATTTTTAATGTAGTCCAATCTTTTCCTTTATGGTTTTTAGGTTTCACTTATTGTTCAAATTTACCCACCTGTTACTTTCAACTTTATCATTTTCACACACAGCCACAGCAAATGAAATACATTAGTGTGTAAGTTTCAGCTATCGAGTCCACCTCGGTTTCCCTTACTCTCTCTCTCTCTCCCTCTCTTTATGGTTGATTTAATTTATGGTTTGACAGTCTTTGTTTTGTATAATTAATTTTATGGGTGCATTTTAGATACACACAACGATCACCATCGTGCGGAGTTTGTACCTGTACATGATGTATCTTGATTCTTCTTTCCCCCAACCCTGTCCTCTCCCTTCAACTACTCCTGCCCCTCTTAATTCACAAAAGCTTTGTTTTCATTTCTTCTTCTATTTCTTTCACCCCTGCCCTCTCTCCAGTTCCCCTTCCCATTTGAATATTTTCATATTTCCCAGCTTCTACTCAGCGTTTCGATCCTGATTTAACCTTTAACTTTCTCACACCAGAGAAACGATGCCAGATTTAAACAGTTATATCCAATTTATTTCGCCGAAGAGTCTGGTCTCAGGTGCATCCACTTAGCTAGAAATGTCTCAGGTTTATCCTTCACAGCAGAGTTGCGCTCCCCTGCATTAAAAAGACTCCACATCTGGGGGCCGGGGAGTTAGCTCAGTGGTTCCGGTGCCTGTCTTGCAAGCGCAAGGGTCCGGGTTCGATTCCCCGGTAACCACATAACAATACTGGGTGTGGAGACCCACACCCAGCAGCAACCAGTACCACACACCACAGTGCCGGGCGTGGTGGCTCATGCCTGTCATCCCAGCACTCGGGAGGCAGAGGCAGGAGGATTGTGATGTGAGTTTGAGGCTGAGCTCGGGGCCAGCCTGAACCACAAAGCGAGACCCTGTCTCAAAAAAACCTAAAAAAAAAAAAAAAAGACTCCACATCTTTGTCCATTCATCTGATGGTGGGCACCAGGATTGTCCACAAAATTTGACTATTACAAACTGCTCCTACTAGGTGTACATACATCACTGTGATGTGATGCTTTTAATACTTCTGGGAAGATACCAAGAAGCAGGGTAGTGTAACCTCCAGTTTTAGCTCTGTGAGGAATCTCTACACTAGCCCCACAGCCCACTCCCCCAGCAGTGGAGAAGGCTCCTTTCTTCCCATAGCCTCTCCTGTTGTTGGTTGATTTCTTTTTTATTTTTTACGTTTTTTGAGACAGGGTCTCGCTGTGTAGTTCAGGCTGGCCCCGAGCTCAGCCTCCAACTCACATCACAGCGATCCTCCTGCCTCTGCCTCCCGAGTGCTGGGATGACAGGCGTGAGCCACCACGCCCGGCACTGTGGTATGTGGTACTGGTTGCTGCTGGGCGTGAGTCTCCACGCCCAATATTGTATGTGATTACCAAGGATTGAACTGTGGTCCTTGCGCTTGCAAGACAGGTGCCGGAACCACCGAGCTAAATCCCCGGCCTGGTTGATTTCTTGAGAGCAGCCCTTCTTTCTGGGGTGAGGTGGATCTTGGTGTAGTTTTAATCTGCATCTCTGGAATGACCAGCGATGCTGAACCCTTTTTCAGACATTTACTTGCAGAACAAACCTTCTTTTAGAAATATAAACAACACTGAAGAATCGCTCTGTGGAAGTGAGCCACGGAGCTGACCACAGGACCACGGCCTGCGTTCTGATGGGGACCAGCAGCTTCACTTGCTCCTCTTTCAGAGGGATGGGAGTTTCCAGTCAAGATGGTGGCTGTTTTCCTGACCGCTACATGCAGCTCACTGCCCTTTGTGTAAGCAACACTTCCACAACAAATAGTTCCACTGTCTGATTTTTTGTACAATAAATAATGGTGTTTCCTGCAGATGGTCTTCTCGCAAGCGGGGCTTTCAGGAGGGGAAGCCCGGGCCACTGGCCATGTGATGGGCAACTGTGTCCCTCCTGTGGCCTCAGGGTCACCTACAGTTCATCAGGGATGAACCCCTCAAAGTGGGGGCTTCAGACTGATCCCAAAACTACTCCTGGGTACAGTATTTAAACCCATATGTCTGTTTGGTCAAAGATATAAATGCTTAAATCTTATTTTTAGGGGAAAGTGTTGAATTTTTCTTCTTTTCCATTACTCAGAAGATAAAGTCCATAGTTTTGGTGGGTTCCTTGTTCGAACAGAAAACTAAAGTTTTTGTTTTAAGCGACTATTGCTTGGAGTTGGCCCCATCTGCGGTGAGACAAAGACTGTGCTGTCTGCCCTGCTTTCTCAGGCCACACGGCCAGGCGACCTGGAAAGCAGATCTCTGGGCGATCGGGGTTCTTGGGGAGGGACCTTGGGGTGCAGAGCTTCTAGGAAGAAGGCTGTGGAACTCTCAGCTCAAGAGGGAGAGACTGAATCCCTGAAATCCTAGCACCTGGCTGGACCGTAAACCAGGCTGGAATCCTCTGAGGAAAGCAGGCCTAGGCTGTAGTTCAGCAGGGAGCGCGCTTTGCAGTTTGAGGCCCCGTGGAGCCCGGGGCTCTAGGCCGACCCTGGGCGATGGGGCGCTGCCGCCCCCTGGTGGACTCTCAGGGAACCAACCGCTCGGGCTCCAGGGCAGCGACGGAAATGGGGCCCAAGGGGGTCCGCAGCCAGAGGGAGGGACCGCTTCAGCTCCGCCTCGTCGGCTCTGGAGGAAACTCATTGCAGTTTTTTAAAGAAGAAGACTAGAATCCCAAGAGAAATTCAGGAATGAAAGTAGAGGCCTTTCAGATCCACAGTGCGTTTGGCTTGGGGTCTGCATATTTTCTACAAAGTGAGATAGGTACGGTGAAGAAACACTGGTATATTCTGGATGTGACCCAATTGTCATCAAGGAAAATCTGGTCCAGTTTGTATATCTAATTTGTATATGTGTCTATCTGGCCCTCACACGCGACTGAACTTCTGTAGTATTAGTATAACAGACCAATAAGGGCAAATGTAAATCAGGGTTGAGTTCCACAGACATCACCAAGACTAATGAATAAGCTAAGTTCGCTGGTGTTTGAGTGTTGTGTATCTCAAGCAAAGAGAGAAAACGAAGCAACAAGCCCTCTTGATGGAGAGGTCTGGGATGGCCTGGACCGCACACACTGCAGAGGTGACTGCTATTTTACCTACGACGAACAAAGTCTTTCTGCTCTGCCCGGCCCAGTGTGCGGCACACGATGCTCTTGCTTACGTGGGAGCAGGTGCTTGTACTCAGCACCGCTCCGTGCTTTTATTCCTCTTCCCCCGCCTCCCTCCTATCTCTAGATCAGCTTTCCCCATTTTCATTATTACTGTGACTACTTTTTTAGTTTGTGTTTGTTGATTTTTTAGGTTCTGTTTGCTACACACAATGATTGCATTTTCTGCGGGCATTTCGTACTTACCCACGATGCTCTTCAGATCTTCTGCCCCCACCCCCAGGTTTTTTGGTCCTTTTCCTATTTGCAAAGGGTCTGTTTCCCTGTTTCCTTTTATCAGTGTTTTATTTTGGTCTTGATTTATACTTTGGAGTCATGAAAGAAACCGTACAGTATTTAAGCGTGTGTCTGACATATTTCACTTAACATTATGTTTCAAAGGATCTCAGCTTTCCTACACATGCCTTGAATTGACTTCTTTGGAGCTGAGTCGCACTTTAAGTCTGGAAACCACGTTTTCTTGATCCGTCTGTCTGTCGGTGGGCAAACGGCTACTTCCAGCACTTGACTGCCGTGAGTCGTGTTGCTGTACACGTATCACTGTAACACGAATGTCTTTGGCTCTGGGGAAGATACAAGAAGGGGAGTCGCTGGCTCAATGGAATTTCTGCTTTTAGTGTTTTGAGAAATCTTTGTCCTGGCTTCCATAATGGTTGTAGTGGCTTGAATTCCCACCGACAATGCAAAAGTCTCTCTTTTTTGTTGCATCCATGCCAGTATTTGTTATTCACCTGGTTTCCTGACCGTGGCTGTTCTTTCTGCCGCGAGATGGATACTATGCTTCCTGTGTGATGAAGCCTCGCGGGACTAGAACTTCCTGCACCGGGACGCGGCTGCATCACAGATGCCGAGTGAGATCCCGGCCAGAACACGCAGCGTTTCCCGGGACCACGGGAGCCTCCCCGCCCCGCGGCCTCCACCTCCACTGCCCCGGCCCCCCATCCCCTCAGACACGAGCGGACTGGCTGAAGCGCTTGGCCCTAGACAACCTCTGTGCAGCTGGAGAGACTCCCGGGGGCCCCTCCTCTCCGTGGGACCCTCCTGCCTCGCTCAGCTCGCTCACCCCGAGCTGGCGCCGGTCTCGCTGGCGACTGTGTTCGAGTCCCGTCTCCGCCTCGCGTGCTGCGTCAGGCAGAATCGTCCATCGGCTCTCTCCACGCACTCTCTCCTCCATGGCTTTTGCTGGTTGATTGGCTTTCAGTATAAACAAAGACTTAGAAACCCTAAATTCACACTCAGCCCCTACGGATTCCCAACTCTTCCTTATGTTACTGTGTCCTGCCTTTACTCTTCCAAAACACAGCGCATCTTTCTCTGTCTCCTCCATATACAGGCGACATTGCTTCCGGTGATCTACTAAGAAAAGCATAGCCAACAGGTAAGGACTTTGTTATTTATCTATCATGATATACATAAACACACGCTCATCTTCACTGGTCTTTTTCTCCCCATAAAATACACTGTTCTCTTACGAAAATTTATTCATTGCAATAAAAAAGAAACATTATTTTGGAAAAAAAATAATGGATTACAAAGTTAAAAATCACCCATGATGTCCCAGGGTAGAAAAAACTCACAGATTATTAAGAAGGCAGAAAGGCTAAATGAATTTTTTTTTAAGTGAACACTATTAAATAGAATGCGTGTGTAATAAACCCCACTATGTCTACAAATGCCACGTGGGAAATTTGTTACATTTTCCTGGAAATAGTAGCCTGAACTTAGCCCTCACTGGATGCATGTAACTCCTGATGGCTAAGGAGCTTCATACAGCATCTACTGAGCCAATAACAGGCCAAGTAATTTTCATTTTTCGAGACAAGGTCTCACTTTGTAGTTCAGGCTGCTCCTGAGCTCAGCCTCCAACTCACATCACAGCAATCCTCCTGCCTCTGCCTCCCGAATGCTAGGATTACAGGTGTGAGCCACCACAGCCAGCACTGTGGTATGTGGTACTGATTGCTGCTGGGTGTGGGTCTCCATGCCCAGTATGGTATATGGTTATGGGGGATCGAACCCGGGCCCTTGTGCTTGCAAGACAGGCTTCGGAACCACTGAGGTAAATCCGCGCCCCCCCAAGTACTTTTCTAAGTGTGATGAATTCAACACTGAATTACTCAGACAAAGCTCTTTGGGGGCTTATGCTCTGGTGAGGAAATACAGGAATTTAACTGGGCCACATTTTAAGACATCCTTCTTTAAGTGTAAATATATAATGTGATTGAGTTAAATATCACATGAGCTTCAGGAAGAAAATGAGCCGTGCGCCCTTCTTTCCTTGGCACAGGGATGAATTTCTTTTTCAGTAAAACCATTGCTGGTAACAATTCAGCAATTTGATTTGCCTCAGCCTGGAAATTTTTAATGTTCATAGTACTTGTCAAATATATATGATGGTTACTGATTGTTTTTGCTATCATTTTAATACTAAAACTTCATGTTTGTCCATTTTTAAGACCTGTAGCAATTCTAGTTGTCTTCCATTAACTTTAAATATGAGCAGTTCTGGTTTCTTAAATAAACCCATTTTCAAACTTTAATAATACTTTCTCAAAAAGAAGAAAAAAAGGAAAAGTAACTCAAAATGTGTTTGCTGACCTGAAAGTAAATTAATAAATCAATGTTAGTTTACAAAGACAAGTGTCTCAAGAGGCTCATAAGCGGTAAAGACAGTAAGAAAATCTTATTATAAATTAGTTTTTGAGAGAAAAATGAGTCACTCACCTTTGAGTCATAACATTTATTTTAAAAAAGTACTTCCCTACATGGATCTGCTTTATCATTGTGGTTGGCAAAGTAAAGAAGGTAAAGGACAAAGTAGAAGAAAATAAAAGTTCACTATCTTACTCTACTCACATATATCTGAATTTGCCATCTAACTTGAGTTTCTTCACCAATACTTGTCAATAATTTACTTTTTTCCTCTGAAGCTCTGTACCAGGTAATTAACTGAAAACTGTGTCCTTCGTACACTATTGCCAATAGCTTACCAACAACATCAGTTAGCTCCTCGTGTGTGCTTTGGCCAGGTCCTGACATTCCATCATTTTATTGCACAGCTTTTGGTCTTTATTTACTTCCTGGCGCTAGCTTTTAGCAGAAGCACCTTGTGAGCTTTCTGGGCCAGAATTCCTGACCTAGTAGGTACCGCAGGTGAATTCTCATTTTCTTTCACTGAGAAAGATCCTAGGCCACTCTTTCACAAGGTAAAGGCAGGAGCATCGCTGCCTCCTGCAGCGTGTCCTCGGGGGAGCCAGCAGAAGTGTTTGGAGATGTTCTGGAGGAGCAGAAGTCAGGGAGGTGTGGCCAGGGAGAACCACAGTCAAGGCCTGTTAGTACTGAAAGTGTGGCAAGGGCAGGGCCGTTGGGAATTCGCAAGAAGATGGGAAATGTGACTTAATGTTCAGTCAGAGGCTTGGCCCAGACCGCGGGGTGGTGGAGTAGCTTGTGCTCAGCACGCAGGGTTAGTGTCCCTCATATCGCTGTTCTTGGCTTATGAAACAGTTACAGTCTAGTCGTAGCATTACTGCTGGCTGACGTTTAATGTGACTACAAATAGGTGGCACTTAGGTACTGAAGCATACATATTAATACTACAAATAAATGTTTAACAAGTTCTGGATACATTTCTGAATGATCATTTTAACTACATTTAATATGAAGTTTCTGAACCTGAATATGAAGGAAAGACGATATACTGAGCCACAGTCTGAAAAAATGATCTAATACTGTGTAAATGTCAGAAATGTCTTGCTAGAGCAGTGTCTAGATGTCACCCGAAGCCTCGTGCAGTCAGAGGTGGGGCTTTTTCCGGAGGCTGCTGGACCTAGAGTGTGTGGTGGGTTCTTGCTTCGGTGCCAGGATTAAGGGTGGGGGTTACTAAATCGATCTGCCAACTGGCCGGCCACCACCCTCATCCGAGTGGCCCGGAGACAGTATAAGGGACAGAAAGAAGTTTGTCTGGTCCCTGCTCCCTTCTGCCAACCACGAACTGCTTCTCCTCTGGGAGGTCCCTCTGCCATCCCTCTGCCTCGGAGCCAGGTGATTATGGACTGAAATCTCTACACGTTGTGAGCCAAATAAACCTTTCCTCCCTTACCTTTGTGTGTCTGGTATCTCAGCAAGGAGAAAAGTGATTAAGACAAGTGTGAACCATCTTTTTATACTGAGACAAAAAGCAAGTGTTATGGTTTATAGCCAGTGTCCCCCAAAGCCTCCTGTGCTCATAGGTAGGGCTTTGGGGGGACTGGATCATGGGGGTGATGCTAGCACAGTCCACTGGTTGGTTTACTGCACTGCAGGGTATAGTTGGCGGACTTCCTGAAGACAGAAGACCCGCCTGGGTTGGGGCGGCACCAAACCAATCGCTTGTCGCCTGGATGGACTGAAACAAGGTGGAAGGAAGTCTTGCTGCTTCCTGCCGACCAGGCCCTTCTGCTCTGGTGCTCTGCCTGGAACCAGCTCTGGGCTGAAACCTCTACACACCGTGAGCCAAGATTAACCTCTCTGCCACAGAGAAACGTTCTTCGAGGATCAGGACTGGAACTCAGGAGAGGTCATTTACAGCAGAGGAAAAGCAAAGTGTTTCTGAGCAGAGAACGGTACAAACAACTGCGGAGCACACTGGTGAGTGGACAGGTGGGCAGGCAGGCGCAGCCTCACAAAGAAAGTCCTGCTACGACAACAGGAAAACCAAAGAGATGCCCACGCCCCCGACAAGAAAGAAGAGGAAAACAGAAGCAGTGACAGGTGTGTGGACGCGTAGCTTTGAAGTGTGAAGACTGCCTCAGGGTGCCGACTGGAGCCGTTTATTGTTGCTGTAGAGTTCCACTGGAATTTCATTGCAGTTTATATAGGACTTTCTCGTGCTTGTTTTAGGCTTTGTACACCAAAAGCAGTGGATATTGAAAATTTGGATGCTTTTTAAATAATTGATATTGAAAATTCAATTTTTTTTATATTTCTTCCTGTTAAGAACTCATTATTTAATATAATAAAACAGAAATTAATAGTTCATCAGTAGGAAATTCTAAAGAATAAACATGGTTATTACGTACACAGCATTGCAAAGTCAGCATTAGGCCCGAAGCAATGTGTACCTGTTCCCTGCGTTTGTATAACTTCTGGGTTTCATAAAGTCTGAGTCCATCCTGAGGAATAAGGGGGTTTCTAGATCCCAACGGGGATTTCTGCCTTTGGCGATGAAGCACTGGGACCGCGCTGAGAATTTTCCAAGAGATGGAAAGTTCTGGAGCGTGTGTTATGATTGAAGGACTTTTAAAACTTAGAATAGTTCAAATGTTTTCAGGTAATTTTGAACTGTATCACTTAATGATGATCTCAGTATAGAATGGCTCCAGAGCACCAAATCAGAGATTAAGCAAAACTTTCTAATTCTTTATATAGAGCTGTCCTATAAGAAAATACTTGTATTGAGGGGGAAAAAAATCACTATGATTCTTATATATGAAATGTGTCAATTAGTATAATGGCCCGAGGACTGTGTCTTTTGTTTTTTTCTCCTTGGAAACAATACAGTTCTCAGCTGCAGTCCAAAAATATTAAATGGAAAATCCCAGAAGTGACTGAGCCATAAGATGTACGTTGTGTGCTGTTCTGTCGCATGATGAGGTCTGGTGCGGCTCCTGCCTCCTTCCTGCCCAGGATGTGAGTCCAGACTGACCTGTCTGAGGCCTCTTTGTCCCCTTCTGCTCAGTGATCAGCTCAGTTGTCACAGTTCCACAGTTCAATAAACCCTAGTTTACTCAGTTACGGCCAGAAAGTTGAGGAGCAATTGTGTTGGCAATTCAGACAGGCTGAGAAGTTATCCCGTGCTAAGAGGTAAGGTTAATCAGTTTAATAAATAAAGAAATAGCCAATGTGGAGAATAAAATCTATGATATTGTATAATATTTTGAGATCGAGGGAGACCATATTTATTTACTTCACTTTTATAGAACTATATTGTTCTATTATAATAATTATCTTCTTGTGTTTAATGTATACTTTTTTTCCTAATTTCTAATTTCAGCTTTATCACACATACAGAAAACACGGAACTGCGTACAGAGTTTGGGTTTCAGGAATTGTCAGGGGTTACAGACCTCTGCATATTAAGGGAATGACCATAGCTTTCGAACTCTCTTGGAAGGGACTTTATTCAACTGAACTGCCCCCTCTTAATGAACAGCATCTTGTTGGATTTTACAGTTTATACAAGAAAAAACAAAATGCTTATGCCAATACATAAAAAAGTCTAAGTGACTTAATAGAAAGATACTACTTTTTCACAGTTAAACCTTTTCTATCTTTCAAAACAGCATTTCAACAAGAACAAGAGATATATAATTTTGCCTTAGTGGCTTCAGTATAGAAAACTGTTTATAAATATACTAAAATATACTCATAATAAATGATTAATCATAAAATAGTGTAAAGGAAATATATAGCAGATTATAAGTTCTCATGACTTTTTCCGGTAAAAAGCCAAGTTTTAAACATGAACTCATATATTTAAAAACTGCACACTTCTGAAATATTTTAAACCAAGAATTAGGGATCTGTACATACTAAATAAATGTAATTACATTTACTATCCAAGTTCATCTACATGTTTAGGGTAAATGCTTTGATAAATCAAATTATTTTGTGAATTTCGAGCACCAAGCACAGTTTATATATATTTTTCACTGATATGTCACAGTGTAAAACCCTAATGCAAACCTGCCCCAACAGCTAGGGTAGCTGCTGCAGCCTGTGAAGTCTGGCTCTGGGACAGGGGTGAGAGCGTCCTGCATTTGGTTTATTCCTCTCTCATTATTGTCATGTAATGTTTACAGATAAGTTCTAAATTCCCTTATTTTTAATCTTTCTTGTGTTCTTAATAACGAAAGCATTTAAAGCCCAGAATTTTCACTGGAAAGGCCTCTGTTGGTCCATGTACACAACACATTTGTTCTGTAAGATCAGGTGAAAATTGTTCTTCTGTTCATTCTTTTCTAAAAGGTGTACAGTTTTTCAAGTTGACCTTTGATCTAAGTTTCATCTAGCACATCTTTCTTAACTTTCAAGTCTTTTGAGATTTTGTTGACATTTCTTCTTAGCATTTCATATTTATTAAAATAGACTTTTATCAAAATTCATACTTTGTAGTCAAGTATGTGTATTCTTGTGCAAATATTTTATGGACATACGAGAAACACCCAAAAGCTATAACTTTGATTCTAAAGCAAAAACCTCTTGCTCCCTACATTTTAACCTCTGGAACTGGACATACCACAGGATTGTTGGCCACAGGGTGCTGATTTAGTTGTGTCAACCTTTAGTTGACATGTTCTAGAAAGACTGAGAAGTCAAGACAATACCAGCATCAAAATGTTCAAAGAACAGGATGGCTGGCATGTTGACCTCTGAGTGATGAAAGGTTGTTTTCCTCAGTTCTCAGTTGCTTTTATTCTATTAAATCTATCTGATTCAGGCTGACGGGCATTGAAACCTTTAGTCAGAATTTTTTTTAAGGTTTACCAAATTTCCAATCATTTTCTCTGTGT
>PVIR01031408.1:8185-19580 GCA_004026965.1 Petromus typicus
CAAGGCAGTTTCAAAGAGTATTTAGCTTCTGTGTTGTCTTTGAAGTTATACAACTTGTATTTTGTGGATTGTACTTGTACATGTATTTTGTTCTTACCAGATGGGAGAATATACCAAACGAATCCAGCCATTTTGAATTCATTTGATTTTTGGAGACAGGACCCTGCTCTCTAGCCCAAGCTGGCGTTAAACTTGAGATCTTCCTGCCTCTGCCTCCTGAGTGCTGGGAATGCACTTGCACACCAAGACACTGGCCTTTGAATGCATTTCTTAATCTGTGCACATTCCTCTCACTGCTGATTGATGAAGAAGGAAGTGACCTGAAAGGAAGGGGAACTATGGGTTTCTGTGTCCTCATTTTCCTTCTACGTCATCGTTTCAGCAGAGTGATTGTCTTATGTGAAGAAGTAACATGCATAAGAAAGGACATTATACACCGCCTGACTCCTTCATGCATCTTACACAGCTGCTGTCTTCTTCTTTCTGCGCCTGCGGTAAACTCTGGTTTGAATTGAAAGCATGGCCCTTCAGGGCTGTCGGCGTCCACCTTCCTCAGTCGTGCGCATAGCACATTTACCTTCACTCCCTTAAAGTGCTGCCAAACTCCCACATTCACAAGTCCTATAATGCACACAGCGGGGTCTCACAGAGTCTGTATGCAAGTAGGGTGGCAGGAAGAGAGCGTTTAACTAACCGTGCACATTCTGCTCAGGCACTTGCTTCACTGTTCCAGGAGAGCTCACTTACAGAACCTGACGACTGAGATTAGTAAAACTTTCAAGCTGGGCGTCATGGTGCACGTCTGTAATCCCAGTAGTCAGGAGGTTGAGACAAGAGATCTCAGTGAGTTTGAGGCCAGCCTGAGCTACAGAGTCAGTTCAAGATCAGCCTTAATTTAAAAAAAGCAAGACCTTGTCTCAAAACAAAGAACAAAATTGCAAACAAGAATTTCAGAACCAGACATGGTGGTTCAAGGCTATAATCCCAGCTACTTGGGTGGCTGAGGCAGGATAATCTTCAGTTCGAGGTCAGTAAGGGCAATTTAGTGGGAACCTGTCTCAAAAAATAAAGAGGAGGGGCCAGGGGTTTAGCTCAGTGGTTCCGGAGCCTGTCTTGCAAGCTCAAGGGCCCGAGTTCGATCCCCAGTAACCACATACTATACTGGGCGTGGAGACTCACCCCAGCAGCAATCAGTACCATATACCACAGTGCCAGGCACGGTGGCTCACGCCTGTAATCCCAGCACTCGGGAGGCAGAGGCAGGAGGATTGCTGTGATGTGAGTTGGAGGCTGAGCTCAGGGCCAGCCTGAACTACAAAGCGAGACCCTGTCTCAAAAAACCTAAATAAATAAAAAGGAGAAGTTATTCAGTGGTAGAACACTTGTCTAACATGCATGAGGCTCTGGATTCTGCCCTTGGTACTACACCACATACACACACACGCACACACACACACACACACAACACACACACAACACACAAAACACACCACAATGGAGCTAGAAGAGTTAGCAGTCCTTTCGAGGCTGGTTCACCCTGTGACTACTCAGGTCACGTACACATAAAGCCAACTCAGATGACAGAACAGGACTTAATGCTCAATTCACTTAACCAGTCCTATGACAAAGCACTTTGGGGTTTTATTTTTCTATGACATTGTTAAAAAACAAGCAAAAAGGACCAAGAATGGAGTTCACTGGTAGAGCACATGTTTAGCATGGTGGAGACCCTGGATTCAGTCTCTAACACTGACACAAAAACAAATAAGTATATCATTAACCTGGTTATATACAGAGAATCAAAAAACTGTAAAAAAGAAAAAAAAGAGGGGGGAAGGGGAATATATATTATATTTTTAAATTTTATTTTATTTTTCACATGAAAAATATTTTTTAAAATTACAGTGTTTCTCCATATGGCATGGCTAGCTAACATTTACTGCCAATTCAGTACAAATATATGCTTTGGTAAAACCAAAACAGCAAGTTTCAATGAAAAATACAAATTGAACACTTCTACACAAGATATAAGAATCTATCATTTCACTCCATAGGTAAAAAGGACATTTTTAAAAGATTACAGATTATTATTCAGCAAGAATAAAAAAATGCAACTTTTACTTTTAAACAGGAATCACTGGTTTTGTTACACATTTAAGAATCATTGTGATAATAATGCTGTATATAGGGTGGTACAGATCTGCCCACAATATGTAGCATTTATTTAATATACAAAATAGAATATGGATACACTTGAATCTATATGTAGCTAAGCAAATTATTTTAGGAGGGTGTTTTCAAATACCATTTTATCAGAAAATAAAATCCTTTTGGAGATTTTTCTAGAGAGAAGTTAATCCTTTCCTAAAAACCTGATCGCTAATTGATGGTGATCAGGTTGACCAAAAATAGTCTAGAATATGATAAAATTTCTGTCCAAAATGGTTCTGATTTTTGATGTTTGATATACATTTTTATTTTCTCTTCCAAAACTGAAACCAGGCACACAAAAACACATTGACCTACAGCTATAGTCATGGCGGTGACTAACCCAGACCAAAATCTCAATGGAGGCTACCATGATCCTTGAATTTTGACAGATTAAAGTGTGGTTTTTTAAAAAATTTTTGAGACAGGGTCACACTTCGTAGTTCAGTCTGGCCCTGAGCTCAGCCTTGAACTCACAACAATTCTCCTGCCTTTGCCCCCCAAGTGCCTAGATTACAGGCATGAGCCACCACGCCTGGCATTGCAGTGTGTGGTACTGATTGCGGATGGGCATGAGTCTCCACACCTGACATTGTAGTATGTGGTTACCAGGGATTGAACCTGGGCACTTGTGCTGCAAAAAAGGTGCAGAAACCACTGAGCTAAATCCTTGGCCCTCAAAGTATGCTATTACTGTCCAGTCAGCTTTTAATTGTAGGTGCTCTGTTCTGTTACAAGCTCAGCTATATTCTCTGAAATTCACAGTTCTTCCCCATGAGCAACTCTGTGACAATCAGATAAACAGCTCAAGTTTCCACACTTCAGAGAATATATCACTGGGATATATTCTAGGGCATGGCTGGTGAACCTATGGCACACATGCCACAGCCAGCTTTTTGTTATCATTGAAGGTTCTAATAGGTTTCCCACCACTGTTCTAGAGCCTTAAATAGTGCCTGCCGCATAGTCGATGCTCAATAAATATTTTGGGGGAAATAAATGAGTAAATTTCTAGAAGTGGAATTGCCAGATTTAAAGTATGTCCTTTTATACTATTGACTGATTGACTGAGACACGGGCCTTGCTATGTAGTTCAGGGTAGTGTTGAATTTACTGTGTAACCCAGACTGACCTTGAGTTTAGAACAGTTTTCCTGCCTCAGGCTCCTGAGCATGTCTGAGATTATAGGCATTGATCATTATACCCCAGCAATAATTTTGATAGGCATTGCCTACCTGCATATAGATACTGGAGAAATTTTTATTTTCATCAATAGTGTAGAACAAAGATTATCCTCTCTATTCTATTGCCAACATGGTGTTACCAAACTACTTATTTTTGTAATCTGTTAGATGAAATGATAATAGAGTTGTGTGTGTGTGTGTGTACTGTTTTTGGTTTTTTGAGACAAGGTCTCACTGTCTAGTAGTTCAGGCTTGTCTTGAACTCACTATGTAGCCCAGGCCGGCTTCAATTCAAGGTGATGTGGATCAATGGAGGTTGGTTTTGTTGTTGTTATTGTTATTGTTTTGTTTTTTTGAGACAGAGTCTCGCTACAATGTAGTTCAGGCTGGCCCTGGACTCATTTTATAGCCTAGGCTAGCCTCAAACTCAGCAATCCTCCCACCTCTGCCTCCCAAGTGCTGGGATTACAGGTGTGAGCCACCACTCCCGGCACTGTAGAATGTAGTTACTGGGGATTTGAACTCAGGATGTTGTGCTTGCCAGGCAGATGCTGGAACCACTGAACTAAATCTCTGACCCCTCCAGTGGAGTTTTCTTTTCTTTTTTTTTTTTTAAGGTTTCTTGAGACAGGGTCTTGCTTTGTGGTTCAGGCTGGCCCTGAGCTCAGCCTCCAACTCACATCACAGCAATCCTCCTGCCTCTGTCTCCCGAGTGCTGGGATTATAGGCGTGAGCCACCACGCCTGGCACAGTGGTATGTGGTACTGGTTGCTGCTGGAGTGAGTCTCCACACCCAGTATTGTTATGTAGTTACCAGGGATCGAACCCAGGTTCTTGCACTTGCAAGACAGGTGCTGGAACCACTGAGCTATATCCCCGGCCCCCTCCAGTGGAATTTTCAATGCATGTCTTTTAGTTTAGTTAAAGCTTTTAAAACCACTTATATTGTTCTTTCTATGAAATTCTGTCCAATGCCTTCTACGTTTTTCTGTAGTGATTTTTAAAAATTTTTTTATAAGATAGTGTGCACATACAGAAAAATATATCAAATGGTTTTTGGGTGTATCAGTAAATAGTGATAGAGCATCTATCACTGGATCAAAAAATAGAAGCTACTTGGGGCCGGGGAGTTAGCTCAGTGGTTCCAGCGCCTGTCTTGTAAGCGCAAGGGCCCGGGTTTGATTCCCTGGTAACCACATACCATTCTGGGCGTTGAAACTCACGCCCAGCAGCAAGCAGTACCACATACCACAGTGCCAGGCGTGGCGGCTCACGCCTGTAATCCCAGCACTTGGGAGGCAGAGGCAGGAGGATTGCTATGATGTGAGTTTGAGGGTGAGCTCAGGGTCAGCCTGAACTACAGAGTGAGACCCTGTCTCAAAAAACCTAAAAAAAAAAAAAAAATAGAAGCTGCTATAGAACCACAATTCCACCATTTTTTGGTTAGACATTTGGGGATGTCTGGTTTGTGGGAATGAGGAGCAATACTACTATGAATATTCTTGCTTCCAATTCTGATACTTTAAATTCTACATTTTTTTTTTTTGAGACAAAGTCTTTCTTCGTGTTTCAGGTTGGCCTGGAATTCACTGTGCAGTCCAGGCTGACCTTGAACTTGTGTTATTTCTGATTTAGCATTCCAGGCACTTGCCACCATGCTTGCCTAAAATCTACATTTTCTTTTATATCTAGTAGCGTGGTTTCTGGGACATACAGCATACATATCATAAATTTTATTTAATTACATCAAGTCTTTTCTACGTGGTTGTAGAAGCATATACTCCCACCAGCAGTGTGCAAGGATTGCTGGTCTTTATTGCTTTATATGCAGTCTTGTGGAAATTAGGCTTTGATAATACGAGCAATTTTTTTTTTTCTGAGTTTACAGTGTGTTTAAAGAAACATTGATAGGGCCGGGGATTTAGCTCAATGATTCTGGTGTCTGCCTTGCTAGCACAAGATCCCCGGTTCGATCTCCAGTAATCACACACAATAATGCTGAGGGTGGTGGCTCACACCTGTAATCCCAGCACTTGGGAGGCAGAGGCAGGAGGACTACGTGAATTTGAAGCTAGTCTGGGCTGCATAGTGAGTTCAGGGCCAGCCTGAACTACAAAGTGAGACCCTGTTTCAAAAAACTTAAAAATAAAAAAGATTTAGAAGTTGGTGGGAATGATCATTTCTTTTTTAATTTTATTTTTGAGGGTTTTTTCCTTTTTTTTTTTTTTTTTTGAGACAGGGTCTCGCTTTGTGATTCAGGCTGGCCCTGAGCTCAACCTCAAACTCACAGCACAGCAATCCTCCTGCCTCTGGCTCCCAAGTGCTGGGATTACAGGCGTGAGCCACCACGCCTGGCACTATGGTATGCGGTACTCGTTGCTGCTGGGTGTGAGTTTCCACACCCAGTATGGTATGTGGTTACCGGGGATTGAACCCACGTCTCTGCACTTGCAAGACAGGCGCCGGAACCACTGAGCTAACTCCCCGGGCCTATTTTTGAGTTTTTGAGAGAGGGTTTTGCTTCATAGTTCAGGGTGGCCCTGAACTCACTATGTAGTCCAGTCTAGCACCAAATTCACAGCAATCCTCCTGCTTCTGCCTTCCAAGTGCTGGGATTTTAGGCATGAGGTCACCACACCTGGTTAAGAATGCTTATTTCTTTTCTTTTTTTTTTGAGATAGAGTCTCACTTTGTAGTTCAGGCTGGCTCTGAGTTCACTGTGTCACCCAGGTGAGCCTCAAACTCACAGCAATCCCCCTGCCTCTGCCTCCCGAGTGCTAGGATTACAGGCATGAGCCATCATGTTCTGCCCTGTATTGTGTGGTACTGACTGCTGGTGGGTTTGAGTCATCATGCCCAGTATTGTTGTATGGGGTTACAGGTATCGAACCTGAGACCTTATGTTTGCAAAGCAGACGCTGGAACTACAGAGCTAAATCTCTGGCCCAGGAATGATTCTTTAGGGAAGTGTTTCTCAATCTGTGGCCCAAAGAAAAAAATATGCCTTTATTTTTGTTATAGTCCAAGAAAATATTAGCATTTCCCTCGTTACAAATAGATAAAAAAACCACAGCAGTCTTAGCAGTACCTGTGATCTTGTCATCTAGAGAAGTCACAGATTTTTTTTTTTGAAGTCATAGATTTTTATGATTGTTGTTACAGATATCTTAAAATAGTATTTTTGCTCACTTATGACCTCAAAATTATAGTGGTCCATTATTATATGAATAAAATCCACATTTTAGTATTTTAGAAATATTTTGAAAATTCTTTTAGTATAGATGATCTTTTTTTTGCCCCAGGGATTTAACTCAGGACCTTGTACTTGCCAGGCAGGCACAGCGCCACTGAGCTAAATCCCTAATCTTATAGGTGGTCTTATTTGGAATCCTATATGTTTGTTATGAATTTAAAAAACAACTAAGATGTGTTATGTACATGTACCAACTCACCACAACGGATGTAATCATCATGTACTGACACACACTAAAGCAAAAACAAAAACAAAAAGCCCACACTGACATTCTGAGAAGAGATCCATGTGCACCACCAGATTGCCAAAAGATCTGAGGTGTGAAAGAATTAAGAATTCTGATTTACAGGTATTTTTCATTTTTATCATCACATGGATACCAGGGCCTAAGGAAGTCCCTTAAGTGAGCCTTATTAAGACTTGGGTTGGTCATATTATTTTATTATTATTTTGCCAGACACCTTTGCTCCTTTAATTTTGATGCATCATTACTATTCTGTTTCATTTTCATTCTCTTGATGAAGGAGGGGTGCCTCTTTAACATTTTTTATTTAATTTTTAAAATTTCTATTTTTGAAGCAAAATATTTATTGGCACATTTTAGATATACAGCTTTACGAGGGGTATCCTTTAGCATGTGAAAGGCCACTATCTTTAGGTTAAAAACTTGGTATCTTCTAATCCAGACTGTCTACCTCCCTGAAGTCCCAGAATTCCAGCTGTCTCTGGACACATCCACTGGGTTTATACCGGAACTGAACAAATTGATTCTTCCTGTATCTGTCTAAAGTCCCAATTTTCCTGTCTGTCCCTTAGTTTTGACGTAAAATTTAAAAAAATTAAAATATTTAAAAATTTCAATCTTTATAAATAGTACAAAAATCCAAAGCTACAAAAGATATGCAATGAGATTGTCTTTTTCTCCCGTGATCCCTTAGGCACTGAGATTCCCTCCCAGGAGGCATCCACTGTTACCAGCTCTGAGAGTGATTTTTGATTCCCTCTTACACAGAATGAGCTGTATCTCAAGTCCTTTCTTGTCTGTGAGATGTGTGGCCTTTCCTCTCTAGGCCCTCATGATCTTATATCTGGTTGACTTTATAGATAAAAGTATCTGTACGTGTATATTTTATAGACATGTATAAATTTTCTCCCTATGGCCTTCCGGCCTCGAGTTTTCATCACGTCGCTTCCTGGATGAAGAACCTAGAAGGGTGAGGGGGCAGGGGTTGGGGGTGATGGAGAAGAGGACCTAAGAGACTTAGGTAGGAGGTTCCGATTGGCCCTACTGATCTGAAGTAGAGCGACTATTCCTATTCCTTTTCCTCCCCCGCAGGCCCCCTTCCAGTTCTCCGGTCCCAAAGCCTCTCATTTCCAAGGGCCGAGTAAGAGACAGAGACAGCGAGATACACAGAGACAGAGACGCCGAGGCACCAGCATCCCTCTCCCTTTCTGTCCCGCCCCATCACTCTGACGGACATCTTTTCTCAGCCAGTGGCGTTCAGGATACGTCCTGGGAGAGCCAATGAGAGACAGAGGAGGGCGGAAGATTCCCCGCCCCCACTTCTAGGCTTGGTTGAGCCGTGCAGGTAGGTCTGAGGTTGGGGTAGCTGCCGTTGGCACCGGTGCCCCCTGGGGTGGGGGCACGAGTGGGTCAGGGTGATGGTGGGGAAGGAGAGGTGGCCCCTCTCGGGGAGCCCCGTGGGGGCGACGCGGACGGGAGGCGGGAGGCTGAGGGGCCCGGGAGGCGGGCGCCGCCGAGGGCCCTGTAAGCGGCGGGGCTGGGGGAGCAGGGACGCGTGTGTGGGACTCGGGGACCCCCTCCCGGGGTCCCCTCGCTGGCCTGGGCTGGGGGCTGCTGGCCGAGAGGTCCCGGGCCTGCCTGCCTGGGGGGCGGGCCGGGGCCGGGAGCGCAGAGCGGAGCCCGGGGCTCCAGGCCGAGCCGAGGTGGGACGGACCGACGCGGAGAGGAAGGGAAGCTGCATCCCGCGGGCCGCCCCCTCCTGGGGCGAGCCGTGGCCGCGGCCGCCGGCGCCCCTGCCCGGAGCCCACTCCTCTTCTCCCCCTCTCCCCAACAATGGACTTGGACGGGAGGAGGCGCCCCACTGCGGGAGGGTGTGAGCCGGGGTAGGTTTGGGACTAGGGTCCGAGGTGGGGGGAGGGGTGAGAACTCGGTCTTTCCTCTTTTTCTTCCCCAGCTGTTTGGAGGTGGGATCACGGGGTGGGGTGGGGGCTCCTAAACCCGCCCGAGACTTGGGTCGAGACCCTCCCCCCAATTCTGATGAGCTCTAAGGAAAGTGATGCCAAGTCTTCGAAGTGAAAGAGACAAACTCAGAGCAAGAATCTACCCCGGAGGTTTTTATGGTTTTTATTTTTAAAATAAGAATATTTTTTGAGTTTTCAAAATTTATTTTTAAAGAGGTGAATGCTGTTATTTTTGTCCCTACTTGGGTAAGCCTCCATTTTAAGTGAAGCAGTAACTGGTTAAGCTGGAATTTTATTCAGGTCTTAGGATTTGAACAAGGATCCTGCAAGAGGTCATTTAGTCCATGCTCCTGCCTCCTCACAAACTACCCTCCCTCCAAATTAGGTTATTTGGTCTGCTTTTAACGATCTCCAGGAGAGAGGGGTCTTTTATTTGCTTGAAGTAGTCTAGTCAAGAGTAGATTTTTTTTTTATGTAGAATTGGTTCTGTATGCTAAAACTTAGGACAGTTGAGATCATCAGAGAGGTTTTTAATTTACTAAATAAAGTATGGCACAGGCCTTTTCAAAATGATTAGTTAACAAATCACCTTTCAGTAATGTTTGAAATATCCTGGATAATTTTTTTTCTCTCTCTCTCTGGAATTTTACTTTTCTGATTCTTAGGTAAGCAATTTTCTAAAATATATGTTACATATTTCTTTCATATAAAATACATTTTATACATCTATGAAGATACATGTACACTCTTTTGCTCTTTTATAAAGAAAGTTGTATATCATATCCACCTTTTTAAGATGATGAGGCAATAGTATTTGAAATCTCTTTCCAGGTAGCTTAAAGTATTTGTGTATTCTTGGTTTTCTTTTTCTTAATCTTTAAATTTTTTTATTTTTTATTTTTGAGGAATTCTAAGTCAAAATCCTCTCTTTCAGATACCTTCTTGAAACAAAAATTTTCCTACCTGTTCATTCTTGGTGACAGAAGGAATTACTAAGACTCTTTTTGCTCATTTCTGAGTATTGTCCGAACTATTCCTGACACTATGAATGCTACTTGGATGCCTTTTAAGGTAAGATGTGCTGTTTTTTCATTGATAACCTTTACAATTTTTTTTCATAGTCAAGACTATTTTGCTTTTTGAATTGGTTACTCTTCAATCTCCTTTTCCCCAAAAAACTATTATATGAGGTTCCTAGGATTTGTACTGCTATTGTTCTTTGTTACCAGCATTAAAATATTAATGAAGTTCTCATGTTATCTTTCATTATAATGATGTATTTATGTTTGAAATGTTAAATTATATCACCTTACCTACTTGTAAAATTCTGTTCCAGTCCTGGTAGAATGGATTGGCAATTCAGACTTCCAGGTCCACTTTCAAACAGGTACTTTAGAGTCATAGGTACTAGGGTGTGTCCCACTCTTGCAAATCAGTGGCTGATTCATGTGTTACAAAAGATGTGTCATTAACCATTTGTTTACTCAGAAACTTCATACAGTATACCAGAACATTCTAAGGCCTACTTTTTACACACAGCTCTTTGGAGAGTTCCCTGCTGCTCCTACGCCATATCTGGAGATTTTACACTTATTTTCAACAGGTGGTCCTCGGGCCAAGTAATACCTTAAAGGTCATACTTCTTGTGGGCAGTGTGGATAGGTGACCTTTAGATGAAAAACTCCTGTTGGTGTGGTGATTCTCCAGTCTTCAGGGGCTCCTTCTAATCTACATAGATGGCCAGAGAACTCTCCATAAGGACTAAGCTGAGAGCAGAACTAACGATGTGTAGGGAGCACGTGAGAGGAAGGAGGGAGAAAGAAAAGCGATGGCAGTTCTCCTCCAGCTTCATCTTCCTCTGGAGTTTCTGGTATGGTGAAGATCGTTTTTGTGGTAATCTACTTTGTGAAATTCCACATTAATGCAATGCATAAATTAGAATGATGCAGTCTGTGTAACCTAAATATTTGGACTTGTGGGAAATCTTTAAATAATGTAGACTTGAGTTCTTATTCTCATTTATGTTTTGGGTGCTATTGTTGGATAATGAGTGCTTATATTAGTAAAAGGAAGTCAAAGTGACACAGTTTTTCCAGCATTTCTCCCTGTAGAGTTGGAGGGGTTACATGAGAAACACAGCCGTAAGTTTTGAAGAACACTGAGAAATTCGAGGGCATTGTATAGAAGTATTTCTTTTTTTTTTTTTTTCTGCAGCGATGAAGAAAAAAGCTGTAACGCTGAGCTATATCCCCAGCCCTTTTTAAAAAAATTTATTTCGGGCCGGGGAGTTAGCTGAGTGGTTCCGGTGCCTGTCTTGCAAGCGCAAGGACCCGGGTTCGATTCCCCGGTAACCACATAACAATACTGGGTGTGGAGACCCACACCCAGCAGCAACCAGTACCACATACCACAGTGCCGGGCGTGGTGGCTCACGCCTGTAATCCCAGCACTGGGGAGGCAGAGGCAGGAGGATTGTGATGTGAGTTGGAGGCTGAGCTCAGGGCCAGCCTGAACCACAAAGCGAGACCCTGTCTCAAAAAACCTA
>PVIR01031409.1:0-19471 GCA_004026965.1 Petromus typicus
AAAAAAGAAAAGACCCCACATCCAGCCCCTATAAACAATTAGAGACCTCAAGACCCTGATCCAGGGGACCAGTCATCAGGCACAGAAGAGTCCACAACATCTGCATGGTGCCTGCAGGATAGAGACTCCATGACACCTGAGCTGGTGATAGGAATTTATTCTGCTAGCTTCCAGCCTCATTTGCATGTGTATCCTGTGTGGTATATATAGGAAGCTGAACCTGGTGACTGTCCCTGGTCCTGAGACCTGGTGCTGAGTATGGAGCTGCCAAGCCTGGCTCTGGTCATCTGGGATTCATCCCAGGCTAAGCTGTTCTGTCGTCTGTGACTCTGCATGGGCTGGTGATGGAGCTGTGAATGTGTAAAGAGCATTTCCCTCCTATAGAAGAGTTTCCTATTTATTGAGAAAAGTATATAAAATGTAAATGCACGATTTTAATGACAGAAAATTTCCTACAGATTTTCAGAATTTATTAAACTAGATTTCTTCTTTTGAAAGCCTCAGGTCTGCCAATGAATTAATAATTTTGGTTTTAGTTGGGATTTTACTTAGTTTGCATTTTAATTATATAGTTGTTTGCATTTCTATTAACCCACATCATTATTTTCATAAATGTTAATGACTTGGAAAAAAAAAAACGTTCTCTTGGGATAAACTCTGTTTGTGAATCCCTCACGACTCCTGGTGGTCATTTCAGATCCTGCAGGAAGGTTTATGTCTGGTTCACGCTGAGGTTCCCTTACCGTGTCTCACGCAGTAATAAACGGCGGTGTTCTCTTTTCTCAAGCTGTTCATTTGCACATATAGCATATTCTTCCCATTGCCTCTGGAGACAGGATATTGGTCCTTCATGAAGTCTACGTAGTATATGCTATTACTGTCATACCTAATGTATGAGACTCACTCCAGCCCCTTCCCTGGAGCCTGGCGGATCCAGTGCATATCATAGCTACTATTGGTGAATCCTGAGGCTTCGCAGAAGAGTTTCAGAAACCCTCCAGGCTGCACCAAGGCTCCCCCAGACTCCACCAGCTGCACCTCAGCCTGAACACCTGCAAACACAGACACATCCTGCTCTTCCTGTCACACATATCCACTGCTTAACCCACTCCTGCCCACTGACACACTCATTGTCTTTTGTCCTCTGCAAATCACCTATTAAAACAGCAAAAAAGAAAACCCAGCTCAGCCCCAGCTCCATGGTGAGCCCTCTGTGCTCAGTCCTGATCACTGAGTGGGAACAGCTGGCGTCCAGGGCTGGGCTCCTCTGCAGAGCTGCAGGCTCAGAGCTGGGCTGCTTTTCATCAGCACAGGGAGCCCTGTTGCATGGGCTCCTGCTACATAGACAGCTCTGTGGGCTAGAAGCAGTAAACATTCATTGTCCAGAGAAGATGTGAGTTTGCTTATGTCTGGTAAATAATGCTTAGTTTTAAAATCAAATTTTGTGTAATTATGTTGTTATACACCTTTATAATATATAAATTTTGTTTTTAGACATTGAAAATCTGAGTGAGCCTGAGCGAAGGACTCCATGTGATGAGGAGATCACAGTCCTAGAAGGAGCCTAGTGTTTGTGCTCAGCTCCTCATCACTGGACACAGCACCACCCCAGGTATCCAGGACAGAGCTGGACACATACAGTGAGACTCACAGAGCCTCTTCCCTGCACTAAATTGCACTGTTGTTTTTCTTCTTTCCATTGTCACTGCGCTTTAGGGATGCATCACCCTGTGGGCCTCAGGGTCACGCTGGATGATGGTTGTCGGTCACCTGTGAGGCCGTCCTGGTTCAGCTCAGGGGAAGCAGGTTCACAGAGATACAAAAACCAAAATTGCTGCCACTTGTTTTGTGCCCTAAGGATGTAAACTGGGTAAGGAAAATTTATTAAAATGTCCTCACATGATCTATATACCTTCATCTATCTCGTCTACATGTTTGTCTAACTTTCTGTCACCCTCTGTCTCATCCTATTTATTTTTTTCTTTTCAAATAGCTCCTGTTTGGACAGTAAGATGGGCCAAAATTAATTTTCATCACAGTTCAAAGAAGATTCCTATATAAACTGGATGAAAGTTTGTGCACTGAATACCCTTCAACATCGAGCATATGAAGGTCTGTACATAACTGCCTGTGTCACCATATGATACACATTATCTTAGGTGCCAGGTTCACATTTCCACCTAGATGACAATCCTTCCTGGTTCTTGACATGACCAATAGTGTGTGATATTCTATCTCTTTCTCTGTCTCTCTAAAATCTCTTATGTCTACAAGGAGACTACATACTTTTTTGAGGGAAAACTTTGTAGAAAAATAATATCCCATGGAAACACAGATAAGGGCAGTTAGTGTAAGTTTCTGAGCACACGATAGGCTAGGAAACTAGTGCTCAATTACAAATTAGTTAGAAAAGACCATCAGTTTTCTCATCTGTGTGTTACAATCTGTAAGTGTCAGATAGTAAAAATAATTTCCACTGTCTTGATGAAGAAAATTTTCATCATTCCTCGCAAAATTGTTCACATCAAAAATTCTTTCAGAAAACAGATGCATTGGGGATACACAGAAACATGTACCCAGTGAGCAGTTCCTGGGAGGATCCTCCTTAAGTCCTCGTGTCCCACTGAATCCCAGGATTTTGAGGCTGCATCAGACAGTGGAGGAGAAGCAGAGCTCACAGCTGTGCCCGCCCCGCAGAGGGATCTGATGAGTGGACTCCCCCTGAGCTGCGTGTCAAACTGGCGGAAGCTCAGCATCTGCATAGTAAATACTTTTTGCCTTTTTCACATCTATAATGCTCTTCCCCACACAACCAGGAAACACAAATCACCTGTCAGAGCTGTCATCTCAGAATATCACTTTTACACAAATAACATCAGTTTTGGTTCCCTTCTTGGAATGCTGAAGTTAATGAAATCTGCCTTTATTTAAAGTAATAGAGTCCATTCCCAGACAGTGTTCTGTCAAGTGCAAATTGTGATTTGCAGAACAGCCTTTGTCTTTTTCTGGAGATATTAAAGCCAAGTATTAAAATTATCTCTCAAACTCTCCTTGTGTTTATAGTAAAGTGTGAGAGGATCATAAGTTTGTAGAGAAAACAGTTGTGGAAAATGAAGACTCAACTTGAGGCTGCAGAAATTTCTTAGCTTTCTCAGACATTGTCCTACATACAGGGCACAGGGTGTGCTTGAGTAAATACTTAGTAGAGGGATTAAACAGACGACTCAGGGACTCAACAGTCCTTCTCAACAGAAGACAAGGGTGCATTCCAGATTTTCCAGCTAACTTCTGTGGAGGACGCTGCATCCGATGCCTGGTACCCACAGGAGTTTTGGAATATACCGGGATTTTCTATAGGCTGAGACAGTCACACGACTAATTAAAGAAAGTGATGAACAGGTCAAATCTACAGGAGAATGAGTGGGAAGACAGAGCCCAGAAATGGCCCAGCAGCCTCGCTCCTGCCCCAGGTCTTCAACAGACATGAGGAGCTGCTCGGCCTCCTCTCCTGTGCTCTGGGTGACAGAACACTGAACAAAAGTGACTTCATTTAAAACTTAAAATATAATCTAATTTATTCTGCTGTGATCCTTCTTCCTTTATTCCCATTACCACTTTCATGTTTAGATGTATTGTTTATAAATGGGAATGTCTCTCCCATGTCTGGGTGGATATTACAGTTTGCCTGCAGATAAATTGTGGGAAGGAAAAAGATAGATGTGGCCTTAAAAGCAGTCAGATAAAGTCCATTCAAGATTAATTGGTGGGGACCAGGGAGTTAGCTCAGTGGTTCCGGTGCCTGTCTTGCAAGCAAAAGGGCCTGGGTTCGATCCCCAGTATCAACATAACAATACTGGGTGTGGAGACTCACCCCAGCAGCAACCAGTACCACATACCACAGTGCCGGGTGTGGTGGATCACACCTGTAATCCCAGCACTCGGGAGGCAGAGGCAGGAGGATTGCTGTGATGTGAGTTTGAGGCTGAGCTCAGGGCCAGCCTGAACTGCAAAGCGAGACGCTGTCTCAAAAAACCTAAAAAAAAAAAAAAAAAAAGATTAATTGGTTGACACAAGACTATGACATTAGAGAAAAGAAACTGAAATAAAGAATGTTTATAAAAGTGGTATGAGGATTTGTGGATAAGGAGGATCAGACAGAATGTATAGGATTCTTCTTTCATGACCTAAGATAATATCTCTGACCTGGGCCACACTGAAGGCCTGATTGGCTCTAGGCATTGGAGGAGACCAAAGTTCATCAAGAGAAATGGGCAGCTTCCTGCTTGTCCATAAGAGAAGTATTTTTACTCTGAATATTAACGTGCACTTGTCTTTCAGACCCTTGTTCTGTTATAAGATGTATTTGATGAGGGCTGACAAGGAAAGTTTCTGGTTTCTGTGATTGCTCACACAGTGATTGGGGTAGATTCTGTGGAATTTGTAAAAGATCACACGTAGTACGTGTTACTTGGACTCAGCTTATGAGTCTACAAGACAAGTCAGTCAAGAAGGACACCTGACTTTGGACACAAAGTGTCTTCCATGCCACAGTAAGGACATGGTGACCTTATGTATTTATGATTTGCATTTTGAATTGCTTGGGGGATGACATAGAAAATGGACAGGTGTTAAGTTTGTCACCAGGATTCTGATTTCATGGAAAAGAACACAGAAGGTTCAGGAGATTTGTGAACTTCCTGGGAATTCCAGAGAACAGCTGCAGACATACAGCTGGTCCCCACAGGGTCCTATGGGATCACGTGTTCACTGACGATGTTGTCCAGGTTCCCCTTTGAGGACTTTGTCATTTATTTGAATTAAGCAATCTACAAGACAACATAAGTCTCCACAAAAATCTGGATAATTAAGCTCTAGTTCCTGTTGAGGAGAAAACAATCACATGTAGCAAATTTGGAAATACTAATTGGGAGTGGTATAAACACATACTGAAGGAAACTAGAATGTCAGTGAATTTTGTGAAGATGATCAGAGTATGGGAAATACCAAGTTTTCCAATATGCATTTGGAAATACGAAAAAGATAATCTCACACAAAACAAGATAAGAAACCAAGAAAAACATTTGTTTCATACATGTCAATTCAAATTATACAAATCAATTCTATTTTGATTATATGTGTTTTATATATCTTTATGTGTTAGATGTTGGTCTCCAGGGTGACGGGGGAAGTTGGTGTCATTCATAGGAGTTGGACTCCTGTTATAAGGTAATTAGAACACAGGGACATTGTGCACTTAAGGTTTAATCTGTACACATACCAAGACCTGGTTCCTATGAGAGCAGATCCATACAGATAGAGAGACTGTGGCCTGAGTCTGTCTCCCCACATCTCCCCTGGAAGTCCTCACCAGCCACCAATAGACCTGAAAAATTAATGTCAGATTCTCAACCTCCATGTCTGATATGTTAATAGGCAATGTTTTTCTTCTTAGTGTATAAGAGTTTGTTGATTTATTATAGGAACAGAAATTCTACTAAGAAATACAAGCCAACATGTTTATCTCAAAGCCAAAAGAAAATTTTAGCGCTTTTAGTCATTCTGTATGTAACTTTGGTCATGCAGTTGTGTTTTCTTATAATACACCTTTCAGGTTCTTTTCATTTTCAACAAGCTCCTCACCCAGTGATGGTTCTTTACCTGTCAACGATGGCCTGAATACTCACTGCTAAAATTTCATCCCAAGCCTTTAATTCATTTGTGTAGGTGCATCTTCATTTGACTTTAAACTCAGGGCAGCATGACATTTTGTATTCTGTATATCCTTGTCCTTTACTCCTATATAGAGGGGAAAATTAATTTCCTTGATATTCAGCTTAAATCATCCCAAGGAGGAAATTAGCATTGTTTCTTTCTTTTAATTCAAAACTAGAAGGAATCAAAATTGTTCAGGTGTCAGGTGAAATTCTGAACTCTGTGTGTAAATGATTACTATTTAAGGTGCTCATAAACTACCTACACTTGTGGGATTGAAATATCTTAAACAAGAGAACTAATACATTTGGGTAGAAGGACAAAAACTGTTAGTGCTTCTCCAGCCATAATGTAACTGTTACCACTGAAATTTTACTCCTTGATTTCTGGACCTGCATATTCTGACTTGTAGGGAAACAAGACCACATAGGAAATGACCCAGAGAAATAATTTCCAGGTATTGCAGCCTAAAAGGCACTGAAATTGAGCTCAGGTGACCATTTTAATTTTTCTCTTAAGCCAATTGCTCCAGCACAATGAGGGACATGGAGAGATCAGTGCATTCTTTAAGGATGAACCCAGTGCTGTCTGTATGCTGCCTGTACTTTGCTGTGAAGTGAGTCCCTTGATCTGAAGAAATATTAATAACAGATAATTCTGTGTGAGGACAAGGAGCAGTTATGTCAGACATGTTGCCTGGTTACAGAGCTATATTTCTTTTGTGAAAATGAAGAGCTGAGATTTCAGTGATGAAAACAGTCAGTAGTTCTATGCCACAAGGGGCATCTTAATCCTCCTCATACTGCGAAACACAAAAGTCAAGAAAGCGTTAATGCCATTATACTAGATGACATTAATACTACACTTTCATGGAGAGAGATCAACTAAACAAAACCAACAAAGGAAATTCAGATCTGAACCATACTCCTGAACAAATGAACTGAATATATGTCTAAAGAATATTCAGCTATAACATAATGGAGTAACACAGTCTTTTCTGCATCATACCGTATTTTCTCCAAGATAAACTGCATGATAGTCCACAATGCCTGCTTGAATGAACACCCAAGAATAAAAGCTACCCCATGTGTACTGTCAGACCCCTGTGCAATAACATGAGAAATAAACAATAGAGAAAACCATAAAAAAGAGTAGAGGTACATGGACAATCAACATTATACTTCTTAAACAACAATGGGTCACAGAAGAAATCCATAAAGAAATTTACAACTTCTTGGAAGTTAATGTCAATGCCTTGGAAACCCCCAAGAACTAGTGAGAACATGTGAAAACAGTCCTAAGGGGAAGGTCCACTGCAATCACTGATTACATTTGGTTAACAGAGGGAACTGAAATGAACAATTTTATGAAGACTGTTGAGATATTTGAGAAGCAACAAGAATCCTGGCCAAGAACAAAATAAAGATGGAAATGATAAAGGATCAAGTGGGAATCAATATTCTTGAGAATATAAAAACAATTCAAAGGATCAACACATTGATGACCTGGTTCACTGAGAGAATCAGTTCAGTTGATAAATGCTTACATGAAAATACCAGTAAGAAGATAGAAGACACTTACATCGATGCAATTAGAAAAGAAAAAGCAAAATCACAATATACACTATTAAAATTCAGATGATGAAAAACTGTATTCCAGCAAAGTGGAAAGTTTTGAAGAAATGGACAGACTCATGGACTCATATACATTATGAGCACTTCTCAGAGGAAGAAATACAAGTGGTCAACAAATACATTAAAATTATTGAACATTCCTAGCCTTTAGAAAAATGAAAATTAAAACAATGCTAGGATTCCATCTAATACCACACAGAATGACAATCTTAAAACAATCTATTAATAACCATTTGTGGCATAGCTACAGTCAAAATGGGAAACTCCTTCATTGTTGATATAAATGCAAATTAGTTCAAACAATATGGGACTCAGCATAGTAATTCCTCAAAGAGATAAAGTTATAAATTCTAGATGCTCCATGTATTTTACACAAAGAGATAAGGAACTCATACTACAGCCATATCTGTTCATGAATATTTATATCAGCACAGTTCATGGTAGCTAAATCCTGGAAGCAGCCTGTAGGTCAAGCAAGAGATGCTGGGTGTGGTGTCTACACTGAATGGAATACTACTCATTCCATTCATGGAATCCTACAAGGATGGATCAGAGACATTTATAGGAAAGTGAATACCCCTGCAAAGTGTAATATTGAATAAAATAAATCAGACACACAAGCTTCGGTGCTGTATAGTAGTTCTCATTTGACTGATGCAGAGGAAAAACAAAGAACACAATTGTGACTAGAGAGCGATCTCTCACAAACTGGAAAGAGCCCAGGACAATATGTGTGAAAAACAAGGGAGGTGGGAAGGGAAAATAAGTAGAATATTGATAAACTGTGTCCATGAACCCAATAATTTAAGTGAATGTAAACATTATATGTCAAAAATAGGAGATAAGATAGAAAATATTAACATGAAGAAAAGAGGGCAAATGAAAGTCAGAGGAAAGACAAGAGAGGTAGAAGCAAAGGAAAAGGAAATTTAAGAAGAATCAAGCTGTAGTATATACATGTACCCACGTGCCAAGATCATTGCAAACTGCCCATAATGAACTAATACAAAAATTAAACTAATACAAAGGAAAACAAAGTTTATAGGGGACAACACTGCAGAGGGTCTTTAGCCAAGTTGGGGACAGGAAGCCAAAACCATAGACTAACAGCAAAGCAGCCCAAGGAAACTGCACCTGGTCCTGACCCTGACATGAGCTCAGTGTGTCCAGAGCGCCCCCTGCTGTCCTGACACCACTGCAGGGAGGTTTGTGTCTGGACTCACATTGGTTTCCTCTCACTGTGTCTCTTGCACAGTAATACACGGCCGTGTCCTCAGATGTCAGGCTGCTCAGTGAGAGTGAAACTTGGCTCTTGGAAGTGTCCTTGCTGATGCTCACTCGAGATTGAAGGGCTGAGTTATAATATGTGCTTCCACCACTCGATATAACACCAATCCACTCCAGTCCCTTCCCGGGAGCCTGACGGATCCAGCTGACAGCATAACTGCTTAAGGAGAATCCAGAGACTGTGCAGGTGAGAGACAGGGTCTCTGAAGGCTTCACCAGGCTGGGTCCTGACTCCTGCAGCTGCACCTGGGACAACACACCTGTGGACAAGTAATGTCACCTTCAGTCACACACACCACACACCCTGTGCCCAGGTCCCCTCACCCCCAAAACCCAGAGACATTCACAGTGGGGAGCGGCCACCAGGCAGAGGAGCAGCAGCAAGAGCTCCATGCTGAGGACAGAGCCTGTGAAGGAGACTGGGGCTGCTCAGCCAGGGCTGGCTTTTCATGCTGAGCCTGGGGCTGCTTTGCATGTGCTATGAGGACGTGCGTGTATAAAATGGAGACAGAGAGCAGGGAAGGTGTTGTCTAATCAAGATCAGTAGCACTGGGGATAAAAACACTGAGGTGATCATACTTCTGGGTAACGTGGAATTGAGCTGGGACAGGAATTCTGTAGATATTCAGCACAGTTTTATGAGGGAATCTTTGACACTAATGCATTCATGGCCGGGACAGATTCTGATATAATGAGTGCATTTACTAATGCTGACCTTTTCTAGTGGAGGGGTTTAATTGGGACAAGGAGGTGTAGAAATATGGGGCTTTGTTAGACATGGAGAAAAGTCTTTAATTATATAAATAAGCTTTTTTATCTGATACAACACCTTGCACTTTTCCATGATGGTTTTTTTCTAAAGTTATTGTCTCCTCCTTGGGTATGGTCTTCATAGACAATCTCTGGACCTTGTTCCCTAGGTCCTCACATTATTCTGCTGTGGGCTAATTTCTTACAATCTATGCATTTCCATCTCAGCTCAACTTTTTTTATATAAATCTGAGCTCTGTAATGCTCTCTGGAAATCCTAGCACTCCTCATCGACTAGAGAAATTCTTCACTCTCCTCATGATCTTGTCCCTGAAGACTCATGTTTTCATAATGAATCAAGCTTCTAAATCTACAGGCTGAATCCAGAAATTGGAAAATCACCACCAAGATCCCAACTCACATTGCAGAGATGGGACAGAAGGAGATGGGGCCCAATGTAGGGAAATCCTCACGAATCACGGGCGTACCAGACTTTGTATCTGGTCCATCCCCACGTGCAGCCCAGGAATGCTGAAAGTGCTGAGGTGAGGAGGCCCCGCTCTGCACACAAAGGGCAGCTGCTTGTGACACTGACCATCCGATGGCCCCAGAGATCACCTCAAATGTGACCACACTCTGGGCTCCATCATCCCAATCGTTGTCTCCAAAATCAAAACAGAACAGAGCAGATATCGTTGATAATAAAAGTGAAAATTTTATCTGTTTCTTATGAAAGTGTTCATGAAGGATTCTAACCTTGTACAAACATTTCTGCATATATTACATTTCATAAAATGTGAGATCCAGTTGGGCATGGAGGGAGAAAACTCAAGACCATCAAGCAGGAGGATCCCTGTGATTTTGAGGCCAGTGTGATACAAAGTAATCCAAATTCCCTCCTGATCCTCATAGTAAAACCCTGTCTCAAAAAAAAAAAAAGAAAGAAAGACAAACAATAATAAAACAATGAAATCTGCACAGACTAAATAAGCTCACAATGGAAAACATTTCAAAACACGAGACAGGAGAAATCCTCATGTAAGAGATGTACACAGTCTGAGAAGCAACAGCTTAGATCAAGGAGATATCAAAACAAAATAGAACATTAAATGAGATATATTTTTAAAATAAGGGATAAGACACTCAAAGTCCATTATCAGAGGTTATTTGAATTTCACCTGAGCTGTCACATCCGGGAAACACTCACTTCACAAATCTTTGAACACGAGAAGCTCATTTATGTCTCTTTCCGCATATGTCCTAGTATTCTCCACACTGGAGCCCAGATATGCAGATATATGCACCATGTAGCCCATTTTATCAACTAACGTTCCCCTTCATATTTTAAATTTGAGGCTGTAGAGCAGAGTACTTATTTCATAGCCCTGTGCTGTCAGACTGTCCTCCAGGATGGTGATAAGTGGGAGTCTTCCCATCACGCCTCATGACGACGAGTGTGGATATGAAATCCCAGCTCTGTTCCTATTACTCCATGCAGGTCACAGACTGTGCTGTAAACTCTGAAGAACACGCGGGGTTCTCTTCCCATTCAAAGTCGCATGCTCTTTCTTGCATTTCTTGTAATCATGTTACTGAAAAGAAAAGTCTTCTACAAAGAGGACGTACACAATGATAAAATGACCGTGTCCAGACTGAGCTTGTGCCATTGTGCGGTACCAGACAGCAGCGCTGTGCTCAGCAGGTAGAGGAGAGGAGGTGTCAGTGGTGTCGCTGGCCAGCCTGTGTGTCCTCTGTGAGGGTCATATGTCATCTTGCTGGTGTCTATGATGTGATGGACACTCAGTCAGTGAACTCAGAAAAGCAGCTTCGCCTCCATCGTGTGTGAGGCGCATAGTCAGGAGAGGGCTGCGCGGATCACACCCCAGCGTCCCCAGTCAGCAGGGATTCTCCAGCAGACAAATGCCAGCTTCCTCTGCTCCTCCAGCTCCCTGCTCTCCTCCTGCAGCCCGCACAGCTCAGCTGAGACTTTCCAGCCCCCAGGGTTGGTGAGCCGATTCCTGAGGAAACGTCTCTCTGCGTGTGCTGCAGCTCCACGTCCTGTTCATCTCTGCTTCTCTGGAGAAGAGCATCCAATGCAGCCTCTCTGGACATGTCAAGAATAATTAGAGAACTAACAGATATTGTTTAGTACACTTTTATAATGCTAATTTTATAGAAGATATAAAATTTACATTATTTTCAATTTTCCCTTTCTTAACTAGTCTTTTTCAGTAAAGTATGTTTATTCATTTTGTCATTTTGTACTTTTTATCAATAATTTTTTGCAGAAAAAAAGTAATGTTCAGTTTTAACTTAGATTTTTAATCTGATTTGATTTTGCATCTTTCTTAGTCAACAAAGGTTAAAAACAGGCAGTTTCACAAATGTTTTCCCAGACATTTGCTTTTAGTGTTGTTTTCATTTGGTTTATATCATGTTCTATTATTGGTTATATGTTTCATTTCATTATGATTAGAATAGATTCTTGGCAGCACTCCAACTTGCTCTATATGCGCAGATATGGACATAAGTGCATGTGAGGGTGTTTTTGTCTGTGACCAAATATGGAGGAAGGAAGGGGAATAAAGAGAATCAAGATTTGATAAGTACATGCACTTATTTTCTAATATGGATGTAAATATTATGTAATGCAAACAGGTGTTACTACAATTTTTTTGAAAATATGAGAACCACAATTAATAGTAAACAGCAAATTAAAGAAAAATAAAAAGAAGCAAATAGGCACATGTTTTTCAAATGGGAATGGGATCAAGAGATTGAGGCTGTTGGATGGTAAAAAATAGTTAAGGTATTTCAGATTTATATATAAATTCCTCATGGGAATGTAATCATATAACTCAGACAAGTACTAAAAATAAATAATAACAAATAATTGAAATGATATTTAAAATAAAAATTGTAAACATTTTAAAGGAATTCAAAATAACTCAAAACCTATCCTAGAAAATATTCCACTTGAGCTTGCTAAAGATATGTCTTCTTTTGATACTGTTTGCAGAATTCTGTTCAAACCTATACAGACCAGCCCGCTCATCATGATGTTTAACAGCCTAACTTTACTACTTACCTGCTCTCTGCATTATCGTCCTGAAGGAACTGGTATATTAAACAATTCCACTATTTTTCTACAAACATTTATTTCCCATTTCAAATTTATTATTGTTAAATTCACACATTTTGGGCTCTGATATACAAATGTGAAATACAGTTTATTTTGTTAGCATATGAGTGAGGCAGCAGGTAGGTAGGGGAAGCATAGGGGGAACTGAGTCATATTAATGGGAATTAAAATAAGAAGGTGCAATTTCTTCATGTTCAGTGTGATCATAATGTATATACAAAATAAACTAATAAAATCAATTTTTAAAAATGAGTACACAGTGTAGTACAACTTTGGCCAAGTAGAGACATTATTCATGCAATAGGGCATAGAGACCTCCTTCTTACAGGGAGATCCCACCACCTATTCATCTCTTGAATTTTGAGGACTTCTAAATACAATGAATTTCTTCTGTACTAGGGAATGTCTCCCACCCCTCCAGATGATTTGGAGGAAATTATAATGCAAAATAACTACTTCCTTCTAAGGTCAGAATTTGAGTAAACGCTATGAAAAGGAACTGGGCATGAGTTCTAACTGTCCATTTTTAACTTCACAGAGATGCCTGGGATAGAGGTCCACTAGACAATTAAGCAATTCCTTTGCCTTTATGCAACTATGAGTAACTCTACATTGAGGAATCACACAGCAGCCCAGTTGAGATCCCTCCTGAATGTCAGGGATGTATTTCTAATGAAATTTTCCTAACTTTCTGTGATTGGCAACTTTTTTCTTCTGTGTTGACACAACCACAAGCCTGGGATGTACTGTAATGGAAACATACAGATAGAGTTGTTTTTACTTATGATTTTATGACAGGGAACTGGGCCTGGAATAGACCAAGATATTGCATATGAAGATGAAAGAACTGCATAGTGCACACCCAGGAGGAAGAAGCAGCTACATTTATTGAAAATCAGGACAAGTCTATGCCACATTAATAGAAGATACTGAAAGAAAAAGGCCCCAGAGTGACAGAAAAGCTCTGCACACATCCATTCAGGAAAGAGCAGTAACAGCAACAATAGCAAAAAGGATGAATAAATAATAGTTTCAGAATCGAATGCCAAACAGGTGCCTCCCACTGAATGGCTATGTGTGACTCACTGGAATGATTGACAGCCATGATTGACTGAATGCTGACTCATCAAACATGTGTGTGTCTCAGAAAAAATAAGCAAAATAAAATACAAATGAATATTTCAAAACTTACTTAGGGATCCATGAGAAATTTTCAATATGGCTTATAGGAAAATTTATATTTATACAACTGTGTGATAGAAATGCTAAGAAGCAAACATTGACCAAATGAAATCCTAAGGATAGTAAGGGCAATGTGACACCTAATCCCTGCCGGACAATGGGAGTGGCTAACATTCTCACACTAGGAAGGCTCTTAGGGAATTTCTTACAGAGGTGAAAACAGCAATGGAGCTAAAAGTCTGAGGTGTTAACACGATTAATCTGAACATAATGTTCTCATACTTCTCGTGAGGATGATTCCATTAGATTCATGTCCTTCTGCTCCCCCCAATGGATGAAGGTTATTGTAGGTACAGTTGTGAAAAACTAGAGAAGGCTTGGAATTAAGAATAAAATTTGGAACCATTCCCATTGACCACTGGTGCAGTGGACAACCTCAGAGATTTCTCCAGGAAGCACTCCACAACCAGTATGACCAAATGGACTCATAGGTGCACCGCTTTAGACTCCTCTCTCACATCCTCCAACCCAGGATACTTTAATAGCTTCCTGTAACTCCAGGATAAGACAGGGCTGCTCCTGGTAACCACCGTAACAATGTGCACACCCATGAAATACATGGGGGAGATATATCTTTAAAATTTTATCAAAAACACATAGAATGCACAGCACCAGGAACCAGCCTATTGAATAGCCATGACTGTTGGAGTTGGTTGCATCTCACTGTGGCCCCAACCACTAAAAGGTAGAAGATCTTCAGACAACATAGTAATAAATGGATATGCTTTGCACACCACAAGAGCAGAGATTCATGGGAGATCTCTACTCTTTAAAGAAATTTATATGTGCGTAAACCCACCTTCTAAGTAAATTCTATAATAATGGCATAGACATTCTGAGAGATATTCTGGCCATTTCAGAAAGAAGAAACAGACAGTTGTTATATGATTGAAAAACTCTGTTACTAGATACTGATTCAACTATTTTGAATATATGCCAAAACAACTACATTCTTGACATAGCTTGGATTCACTGTATGAGACATGAGAAATGTTTAACTCCGTGTACTTTGCATGAAGGTTAACTGTGATGGACACTAACAAAATTATCTCGTGCAAGTAAGGCGCATAACTGCTTACATGGTTCTTACCCTCAGTACAGTGATTTTCAGAAAAAGTCTTTAATTTCATCCTGTTAATGATGTTAGCTGCTCTGCAGCTGCTGCTGTGTCCCTCAAGGTTTCTGACACTCTCAGGATGTGTCTCACCACACTGTGTCTCACATAGTAATACACAGCTGTATCCTCAGAACTCACACTGCTCAGCTTCATGTAGGCCGTGCTGGAGGAGGTGTCTCTGGTGAGGGTGACTCTGCCCTGGAACTTCTGAACATAATCAGTGCATACATTGTTAGGGTTGATCTGGCCAATCCATTTCAGCCCTTGCCCAGGGCTCTGTCGCACCCACAGCATCCAGTAACTGGTGCAAGTGTATCCTGAAGCCTTGTAGGAGACCTCACTGAGGTTCCACGTTTCCTCAGCTCAACTCCAGACTGTACAGCTGCACCTGGCCATGGGCATCTGTGAAGAGGAGACAGGAGTTGGACATAGTACCCTCTGGTCCTGGCATCCTCCTCAGCCCTGACCCTGGGGATTCCCTTACCTTTCACAGCTGCCACCAAGAAGATTCTCCAGGTCCAGTCCATGGTGTGGGACCGTGATGTGAGGGACTCTGCAGAGGAGATTGATGTCTGTGTGATTCTCTGACACACATATACCTATATTTACTAGAACATACCAAGGTTATTTTCATATTCATGAAGTAGGAAACTTCTTAAACAAAAAACCTAATCCAGCATAAAAAGGGAGGAGAAATAGCACATAGGTTATGCAGCAAGGGTTGCTGGAGCCAAGGCCTTAATCTTATTTGAGGAATTATATCTCAAATAAGATTAGCTCATTGGACCATGTGTGGACAGAATTGAATTCAATAAGTATGCACAGAAGAAGCTGTGCAGAGTGAATCCGAGTTTCCGTGTTATCTCGATGCTCAACCACTTCTGAGTCATCACTGTCTGTAAGGCTGAGCTGGTGCACTGACCCCGTCCTGCTTTCATCAAAAACCAGCCAAGCCCACTGTTGACTCTAAGAAATGAAACATCACATGAGCACCTAGAAAGACACACAGACACCTCTGATTTCAGCCTGGAATCCTGGGATGATTCCCCAACACCTGTCTGTAATGCTGAGATCTCAGGTTTTCCATAGGAAATCCCTTGGTCCTCAGAACAACATTGTTCTTGCGGTCCAGAGCTCTAGATCTGACCCATCCACGATAGGGCTGGAATGGCAACATTGATGACTTGATTCCAGAATCTCATCTATGACTGATTTGATTATTTTGAGTTTCATTCCCAAATTCAAAAACAAAATATCATAGATTTTACATAAACTCATTTCCTACATTTCGGGATCACTGACAAAAGTTGTGTTGGATGTGAATCGGAAAAGTGGGGGAGTTCCAGAGTCCAGGAGGCCACAGTTAGAGTTCAGAGCAAAAACTGTGGACAACATTAAGCAGAATTAAAAGTGGTTTGTTCCGAGATGTATTTGATTTGGCCATTATGTTCCCTCTGCACTGATAATATGCTTAAATAAGGTCAAGATGTGTCATGTAACAAACTATTCCAATCTAGCTTTTTCCCTAATCAATCTTCCTATGTAACATGTTGCAAATGCTTTTATTTTACATCTTTATTCTCAGGTCCTTATTCTCCAAATACATAACTGTAGATTTTTTTAATTAATTTATTTTATTGATATATTTTATATACACATCATCATCACAATCAACACTGAGAATTCATACCAGTATATGATATTCAATTTTTGTCCTTCCCCTGCCTATTTTCCAGTCCTTCCCTATGTATACACAAGCTTTGTTTCCTTTTTTGAAATCATCACATTTTTCCCTCACATAGTATACCCCTCATTGAAAACTGTTTTGTGTTGCTCAAGAAGTAAGAAATTTAAACACAGGGAGACCATATTTTGTGAGGTTCATGAGTGTGTTATTATAACATGGAAAGTGGGCAGGTGTGGAAAGAGAACATTTGAGGTAGAGGCACCAAGCTCACTCAGTAGTCTCTCCCAAGGTCAGCCGTGCAGGTCCACAGAATGAGAACTCACTCCCTTGAGAAGAGTGTTAATCTCCTATGACAACAACCTTCTGGAGGCTGTTTTCAAATGTGTAAAGATGATACTATTTCTTTCTCAGTATCCTATTTTTTTGAAAAATAAGGACCGATATCTTTTAGAGCCCTGCAGCTTCAATTCTTTGAAAACATTTTGTTGAAAGGCTTAACGAAGCAATGTATACTGACCTGAAATTTAAGATGCAGAGCAATTACACAGAGCTTCGCTAGAGTAAATCAGTGCAGTGTCTTCAACAGAGGCAGCCAGACAGCAGCCTGCGTGTTCTTGTCTCATCTAATGCCTGTGGTTTCTTCCAGGGCACTGTATTTCCTGGACACTGACCCTGTGAGAAACCCATTGTGGCCAGGGAAACAAGAAGACAACCATTTCTAGGACACTGTTGACCACAGCTCACTGCTGGTGGCTGGTTGCTCACCTATCTCTTGTACTGTCCAAGAATCAGCCATTGTTTCCTCAACATTGCAGGGTTTCCTGGAGCTGAGGCCCAAGGATGTCAGAAAGACTCCTTCACTTCATTCAATTAGCCAAAGTGCTGACTGCCTTCCTCGATGAGGATATTAAAGTAAAGAAGAAAGACACAGAGTGCAATGAACTCTTCTGGTTGATGTGTCCCTGAGCAGGCTACAAAGGACAGCTCTGCCCCTTCTGACTGGCTGTGCTTTGGGCCCAGGATGTTGCTCTGTGTTCCTGAGAATTCTCTGCTGGTGCTCAGTGCCCCAGTCGAATCCAAGATTTCCAATTGTGTTGCTGAAAACCTCATGGAGAGTCTGCATTTGGGCTGCAATGACGTCTCCTTCCTGTGTCTTTCACAAGCAACACATGGCTGAGTCACTGGAGATCAGGATATCAGATGTCAAGAGCCTGAGTCTGGGAATGTCACTAGAATGTTACTGAGACAAAGCCCTGGGTAGTGTGCGTGTGTTGTGATTGACTCGTGGAGCTAAGGTTCCCCATGTATTCTATCCATTCCTTTGGGTACAAGGACCAGGCCCAGAAGATATACCAGTTGATGGAGATTCCTGATGAGAAGCCTGTGATGGAGTAGATACTCCAGGCTTTACCCGGCAGTGCCCAACTATGGTAGATTCACTTGGGAAAGGAAACCTGGGGACAAGGAGAAAAATGAGGAGTTAGAAGACAGCATAGGATGTGGCCTACTTCTAGCTTTGTGGACTTTTTATAGGAGGGGACCACCAATCCTGGACCAACATAGAGGGAGCTTGTTTCTCCTTCAATGACAGGTTTGATTTTCTCAGACACAATGCCACATAAGGGAAAAAGAAGAGAAGAGAAGAGAAGAGAAGAGAAGAGAAGAGAAGAGAAGAGAAGAGAAGAGAAGAGAAGAGAAGACAAAGAAAAGAAGAGAAGAGAAGAGAAGAGAAAGAAAAGAAGAGAAGAGAAGAGAAGAGAAGAGAAGAGAAGAGAAGAGGAGAGGAGAATTTCCACAGGTCTAGTGCTGGCCCTCACTGGGTGACAGGAAGGGGACTTTGTGTTTCTCTACACTGGTGTCTTCAAGAGTCTGCAGAGCAAACTGCTGTGACCCTGGTAGACCCTGGTTTCCATTCACATCCTACTAGTTCTCACCCTGTGCAAACAGATTGATTAGCATATTGGGTAGCAACTAGAAAAGGAGAATGAGGACAGAAATAAGAAACAGAATAGAAACTCTGCATGGATAAGAAATGCCCAGCCAGGGAAAGAAAAACCTGGTAATACCTTCTTTAATTTTCATGGAGTTTTTTACTAAGAGGGAGTCTCAGAGAAGCCACAAACATCCTGACCTATTAGACACACAGTGCAGAATCTCTTCAACCTGGAGGATGTGCAGATCCCTGGGGTGCAGCCCAGTTCACCAGAGCATCTCAAGGAAGCCTGTCTTTGGAGCTTTACTAATGTCAATTAAAGAGAGCGCTACATACTATACATCTCAGTTCAGCGTGTGAAAAGTGAAAGACTTTTTTAAGCCAATATAATAACAATTATCTACACGGATACACACACACACACGCACACACGCACACACACACACATATGTAATATTTAAAGGTAAATGTACCAAAAGTTGGAGTAAATTTGAAAGAAAATTAAGAGTAGTAAATACTCTGAGTTTTAGAGTGCTCAGTGAAACAACTGTATGTTCAAGAAGAGACCCTTAATGACTCACTGTGCTGTGAGAGTTAAGTCAAAGGGCAGAATTGGGCCTGCAGGAGTCACAGGCTGCTCTCAGTGGGACTTTCTACAGCAGATCGTGTGTGTGTCTGGAGATTATGAGCCCTGACCTACTTCCTCTGAAGGAATGTATAGACCTTTCAGAAGCAGAGCAGGTTCTGCACTAGGATATTGGGTCTAACATCAGGGACCTGAGAACGTGGATGGTGCACCCCAGCTCATTCCTACATCATCACCAAGGCAGCCTTGGCCAGACAACACTGTGCAGGACACTCCCATCCCCCAGCTGAGGCCTCAGAGCCCAGGACTGGAGGGTGGAGAAGGGGAATCTGGACAAGAGCTGCCGCTGCTGCTGCTGCTGCTGCTTCCATAATCGGTTCT
>PVIR01031410.1:0-19454 GCA_004026965.1 Petromus typicus
CACTGTTTTACAACAACAAAAGAAATCCAAAGATATCAGCTTGAAACAAAAGAAAAATTCACCTGAAATTTGCCAGTGCTTTTTTCTTTTTTCATATTAAATTCATTACAAATTGAATCTTTTTGCTTTTTAAAAAAGTTAATCATAGAGAATGCTGTCTTATGTAATTATTTCTCTAAATCTAGCCTTGTGAGTCTCAGAGCCTCCTGGATGATATTCACAAAACAGTTATAAACGTTATTTCAGTGGTAGCTGGTTCTATAATCTTTAATTTTTTCTACTTTGTATTTTTCCCATCATTTGAACAGTTTTGCATGAACAAAATCTTATTCTAAGAATACAGGTGGAGAAAGAAATAGGGAAGTCTTCCCACCTGTGGAGGGCAGTGTGGCCGGATGCAGAGTCTGGGCCTGGGCTCACCAGGCTGGAGGAAAGGCAGGGGCTCCAGGCAGGGACAGGATGCACGTGGTCACAGGTTAAGGACAGCGCATATGCGCACTGCATGGCCTGGCATCACCCACCCCGTGTCCAGCCCTGGAACCGCACCTGCCTCTGTGCACCTACTCAGGACAATCGCAAGCAAGGGAGGCGCAGCTGCCAGGGGACCCTGTGGCCATAAGCAGAGGGAGGGTGGGACAGCATCTGTCTTGCAAGATGTTTCACAACCTTCAAGCAGTGCTGGACACAGTGAGGGATCACAGCTGTGAGTGGCCTCCACTTCTGTGGTGCTCAGCTCCCTGCGAGGGGCTTCCTCGCTGTCATTATATTTAACACAATCGCCCCATGCAGAGAGGGAAAGACTGATCAGAGAAGTTGACCCATCTATTTGGCTTGCTTTAGTAGTGGGTGTCTACCACTTAAATGAACTGACTTGACTCAAACAAATGGTAAAATGTTTCTCATGTTGAACTGAACTCTTTCACTTTCCTTTGTGAATATCCTCCTCCTGATTGTCCAGTAACTTCTGGTTGCCCTGAGACCCCCAGCCTTGTCTCCTGTCTCCTGTGTTTAGGAAACTCACAAGTGTATCTGTGCATCTGGATTCTGCCCAGGGGCTGTGTGTCCCCAACTACTGAATTTCCTGGTGGGATAATGTGAATGACATGCCTATCTGAGCTGAGATGATGCTCAAGATAGTTATCTGCTGGCTAGCTATACTAACTTCTACCAATCAGAATATGTGCTCTACGGGCACCCACAAACCCCAATGCAGTATATAGTCAAGCTCCAGTCAGGTCCTACTACATACAGGCATCAATCCAGCCATGCACTACAGAGTCATGCACCGATCAGAACATACCTTACACAGGCATCCACAGATCAGAACATGTACTATACAGGAAGCCACTAATCAGAGCATGTACTATATAATCGCAGGTCAATCAGAACCTTCCGTACACAGGTACCCACCAATCAGAACACACTATATAGGCAGCCACCAATCAGAACCTTGCCACACAGGCTTCTATCAACTGGAACCAGGGAGGGCAGTTACCCAATTTATTGAATCTCAGCTGGCAGGAGTAGGGGGAGAGAATTACATGAGCCTTTAGGTGGACTCAGAATTGCACTGCTTATCTTAACCAGCCACTTGGCATTTAAAGGTCTTTCCTAGTTTCTGCTCAGCAGGCTGGGTAACAAGTTCTTGGATGCATGTTTGAGCCTCTGTGGTTTCTCACAGCTTCCTTATAGCTCAGTAAAGCTTTGATACATGAAGCGACCACAGTTAAACAGCAGCTTTTCTTCATTTCTCCTCCAGAGTTCACAGCTGTGCAAGAGTCCTCGGGACTCCTTTGGCCGAACCTGGGGTCTTGGCCATCATGAAATATATGTGGGGGCAGAGCTCAGAGGGAGAGCACCCTGTCTTCATGCACCACGCCCTGGATTCCAGCCCCTCATCTCAAGCAAAACAAAAACAAAAAAGAGTAGGAATATAGAGAAGGCCTTTGCTGCCCGAAATGGCATGAGCGCAGCGTCTGAGGTGGGTACTCTGTGTGCCCCTCCCCCACAGCAATGTCTCTTGGCTCTCCTCACTGCTGTGGCCGTGACTGAGCCCCTTACCTCGGTGAGTGCACGTGGGAGGCATCCTGGCCCTCTCAGTGAGCGCAGCCAGTCTGCACCTCAGCCCACCCACGGCGGAGGCCCCAGGCCCAAGCTTGCTGGCCAAGGCCCGAGTAGAAGGTTAGAGGAGCCTAAAGGTTGGACAGTGAGTTCGTGCCTTGGTTCCATCGCATTTCTGAAAGACAGAATTTCTAGGTAGTGGAAAGGGGGATTCTGCTCACTAGGCAACAAGAGAGCCCCGGGGCGTGCAGGGCGAAGGCAGGCTCTGGCCGAAGCCAGGTGGTTGGAAAGGGCTGGAAAATGTGAAAGAACACAGCCACGTGAGAGCCATGAGCGCCGAGCCCAGGCCCTCCTGACCGAGCCCCGGATGCCCAACACACCCACGCTCAGCCTAGAATCCGCCCCCAGCTCACCAGGGGAGGACAGAGGCTCCGAAAGCTCCAGACTTGCACAGGGTCACACGGGGTTGGCACATGGGGGACCAAGGGTCACTCTCCTCGGCAGCAGCCTGCTGCGGACTCTGACGGTCAGATCATAGCTCTCTCTTGTCTACTTCCTTCCAACACATGGTAAACTGCCACAAGAGCAGAGCCCAGCGGCTCCATTCCGGTGGCCTCAGTAATGCGGGGACAGGTGAGCGTGTGCTGACCAGAGCCTTGCTTGTGAGGAAGCTCCCCAGAACCCCGCTGACTGCAGCCCTAAGTTTGCTGATGCCTGTGGCGGTGGTGTCCTCAAGACTGGCACACCCCGGTGAGCCTGCGCAGCCCCCTGCCATCCTTGTCTGTGGCTTCCGAGTGCCTGGGCAGCCTGAGTCCACTTTCCCTGGGGTTAGACATCTCGCTTCTTAGCCTGCACAACTTGCTTGACTCTTTCCAGGCCATCCCCAGTTTCACTCCCCCTCAGCGCTCTGGTCCCTGCTGTTTCCCTAATCATCTTCCTGCTTCCAGCTTTATCCCCTGGTGATCAATTCTCTGCAGGCTGCAGATCAGCCTCACTCACTCCTGCGCTCAGAGCCACCTCACCTTTGCGCAGAGGCTTTAGTTTGCAGCCCAGGCTCGCCACCCTGCTCTGCCGCAAGGACACTCACTGGTTGTATCTCATGCAGTCATCTCCCATGTGCTTCTGTCCTGCCCAGCAGGGAGGGCCAGGAGGGTCTCTGAATGCACCGAGCAGACATTTAGCATTATGGTAAGCAGGACCGGAGAGGGCCAGCATCAGCCTGGTCCCTGGCACCATGCAGGTCATGAGCTGGGGTGCCCTGAAGTCCCCACAGGCTCTTCTGGTCATGAGATGTGGGCTCCATGATCTTGCTCAGGGGACCTCCCCACGAGAGCAGACTGTCCTGCAGTGTCAAGCACATGACTTGTCCTTGGGGACCTGAGAGGGAGGCAGGAGCAGGAAGGGAGGAAGAGAGGAAACGGGCAGTTCTAGGTTTCAGTCTCTATGGAAAATACTCCAAAAGAGCATTTTCCATAATCAGAAGATTCCATGTCTCCAGGGCCTCCGAGGGCTCCCAGCAGCCAGGCACTCGCTCTGGTAGCCCTTCCTCCGTGAGCGCGTGCTGCAAAGTCTACTGCACAGGTGGTTGCACTGGTGTGAAGATGAGTATAATCCAGGCTGGACTCATTAAGTTATATTTGTTATAGTTATGCTCATTTTTTCTTCTAACTTTAAGTAAATTAAAGTGAAAAAATGTCGGTCCTTATGTCTTGTTGGGAAGTAGTATCTGAGCATTATTAGAGAAGTAACACCTCCACCCATGTGTCTATCCACTCAGTCATCCACCCACCCATCCACACCCATCCACCCAGCTACTCATCCACCCATCAATCCACCCATCCATCCATCCACCCATCTGTCTACCTATCCATCCACCCACCCATCCAACCAACCATCCATTTAAGGGTCTTTCCTTGGGTTAGGCGGGTGGGAGAAGAGCTACCAAGGCTGTAACCTCAGGTTGTTTCAAGAAGCAGTCACACTGCACCTTTCCTCAGATTTCCACGTCACCCATGAACAAAAATGCTTCCAAGGGATGGACCTGAGAATGTAATGCCACCTGGCATGGTGCATATCTGCCACCCAGCATGGCGGCCATTCCCAAGTCTTCATAGACTAATGATACTATCTCACGCTCACTTCCCAGTGTCTTCCTAATCACAGAGCCAATGACCACATCCAGGAAAGTTGTGGGCTGGGCCATCAGCACAAGCTCTGTTCTTCACTCACTAATTAAGCTCACTAGGACCATCTCTGAACAAGCTCAGGTCTCAGACTGAAAACTGTTGAGATATAAAAAACAACACAAAAGATAGAGAAAAGCAGAGAGGAAGCTCTCTGTAAAAGGGAAGGGGACCAAGAGATGGACAGAGTAGGGAGCAAGGAAAGGAGAAGGGGACAAAAAAAATTAGGATGTGTTATGCGTAGATACCAATTCCCCACATTGAATGTAATCGTTATGTACTGCAAACATGAATTAATAAAAGTAAAAACTGCAGAAAACTGCTAAGGATGCAAAATCAGATACTTTCTTGGATCTTAAAAATAGTTCTTTGCAAGGCTCATGTCCACATCGTGTCCACAACGATGCCTTCCTCCCTACGAGATTCCCGTTTCTTCTTTCTGGCAGAGAAGGACAAAGAAATCCGTACCATTTACAGAAAGTTCGTGATGTCACTGAGCTGGTGAAATGACACTGTGACTCCACGTGTGGAAAGGCAGTTTGAATGACAGAGTTTATTGTCATCAGGCTGGGTGCTGCTGCTGCGCAAAGCCAGCGACTCCCTGCGGCAAAGGGCCCTGAGCCCAGGGCTGCCCCAGCCACTGCAGCTGAGGAACCAGCCCCAGCCAGAGCTGAGGCCAGCAATGGAGAATGTTTGCTGGGACACAACTTGGGTCCCCACCCCCTGCCAGTTTTCAGTTTCCTTCATGCCAACCATATTGCACATTAAAAAAAAATCAATATTTTTGCCTCCAGTGAACTTTGAAGTTCATGTTCTTTGAACTCAACATGGAAAAATCAAAGTGAGAGTTCATAAATTTCTCTTCTTCTGACCTATTTGAGGGGAAACTGGTTCTTACAGGAAATACATGTGGGGAGACTGCTTACAAAGGCTCTCCAAGATGTGCTGTCACAAACAGGAAGCTGGGGGTCCTGGTGTTATGGCTTCTACTTAGGAGCCCCCAGGAGCCTCACTCAGACAAAGGAAGGGCTTCCAGGAGGTGATGGGCCATGGGGCTCACAGATGACTTGCTGTTAGGTAGGATCTGGTCTGAGGAGGCGGTCACTGGGGCGTGGCTTGGAGAGGCCCCTCCCCTCCCCAACCCCTCCCTGTCTTTGCTCTCTGCTTCCTGTCCATCATGCCATGAGCAGCTCTCCTCCACCATAACCCTCTGCTGTGCATTCCTGCCTTGTCACGGACCAACTATGGACTGAAATTGAGGTTGTGGGTGTCAGGTATTGTGTCTCAGAGATGAGGAAAATGAGTGAGACATCTGGGGTCCCTTCTGCAATTAACCTGACACTTTGCTGAGTTTTCCCCACATGGAGCATTCAGCAGACATGGTCTCACAGAGCACCCGTGGTACTGCTGGCATCCAGCCTGGGCTCCACCTCCTGGTGACCTGCATCTCCAATGTGGACCTTGGATGTCACAACCTGAGTCAGGGGACATTTGCAGGGCTATGAGTTGGGGACAGAGGACTCAGTGCCCCACTTACCTCATGGTGCCCTTGTAACTTCCTTTTTCCCGATGCCAAGTTCGTATTTACTGCCAATGTTCACTGAGTCTATGTGCCCCCACCCCCGGAGTCCCCTGTTCTGTCCTTTCCTGGACTTTGTGCTCCAGGCCGAGAAGCCAGAGACCCATTGTGGTTTGAATCTGTGCCCAAAAGTTCACATGTTGGAAACTTGTCCCCAAAGCCAGATGTTAATGCCATTTGGAGGCCGCGCCATTGGCAGGTGGTCAGGATTAGATGAGGTCATGAGGCGGGTCCCCAGGGTGGCACAGTGGCTGTATAAGAAGAAAGACCTATACTAGCACACTTGGTCTGTCTCACCACACAACGTCCTCCCCTCGGTAAGGCACAGCAAGAAGGCTTTACCAGATGTTGGCAAGTGCTGTGCCATGTGATTAGAGTTGTGGCCCCAGAACCACAGGACAGTAAACTTACGCTTCAGGAATTATCCAGATTGGGCCGGGGATATAGCTCAGTGGTTCCGGCGCCTGTCTTGCAAGCGCAAGGACCCGGGTTCAATCCCCGGTAACCACATAACAATACTGGGTGTGGAGACTCACCCTAGCTGCAACCAGTACCACATTCCACAGTGCCGGGCGTGGTGGCTCACGCCTGTAATCCCAGCACTCGGGAGGCAGAGGCAGGAGGATTGTGATGTGAGTTTGAGGCTGAGCTCAGGGCCAGCCTGAACCACAAAGCGAGACCCTGTCTCAAAAAACCTTAAAAAAAAAAAATGAATTATCCAGATTCAGGGATTTTGTGATAACAGCAGAAAACACTCTGCAGTGCTGTATCTGGGCCCTGACTTTCCTCCTGAAGACACACTGACCTTGACCATCACTCAGTGGCACACTGACTTTGACTTTCACCCCAATGATGTGCTCACTTTGGCCTTCACCATGACAACACACTGACGCTCTGATCCTGTCTACTCACACACTGGTCGGGGCATCTTCCTGTTCATGGCTCCTGGCTACATCCCAAGTCAGTCAGTGCCAACTTCCTTCCTGCACAATGAGTCACTCATACTGCCCTGGTACTGTTATCCTGCAGAGAGAAATTAATTTTCACATTTTATGGTTTCCTTTCATAGAATTGAAATGTACCTCCCCCCACCCATGCAAACACAGTCTGAGGTGAAACCAAGAAACCAGCTGGCCAGAAAACTTTCCTCAGGCCCACAGTTCTCAAAACCATTGTGCCGCCCCTGCCAGTCTGCTGCCCGTTAGGGAACTTGCTCCCTGCATCAGGGTGAAGTTGCTGCCCCAAGTTAGGGCACATTCTGCCTCCCAGAAGCTGCCAGGCTGTGTTCGTGCCCACGAGGTGGAGCTCACTATCGGTCTGGCACATGCTGTCAAGGCATCGATGTTCTGGGTTCCTGTGAGATTAAATAAATGTCATGAGGCACCAGGTTCAAGGCTGGCACACAGGAAGCACTTGGGGCAGGGAGCCTTGCAGTTATAACTCACACATAGGTATGCTCTGCCAAGATGGGGACAACAGAGACCAGGTCCAGGATGGAGCTGGGATCTCAGACTAACGCTGTCTGTACAGCCATCCTGTGTCTCCTCATGCTACAGTTTGGGGCTGAGATGTCTCTCAAAGGGCTGCATGTTAAAGGTTTGGTCCTAGCTTGGTGTTATTTGGAGGTGTGGGCCCTTTAAGAGACAGGTTATGGGAGGTCCTTACTTCAGTGGGGGTGTGGCCTAAAGGGGATCACAGACCTCAGCTGCTTCTTCCCCAATCCCTTCCTGCAGAGAGGCAAGTGATTTTGCTTTGTCAGATGCTCCCACCATGATGTGGTGCCTTACCACAGGCCCAGAACAAATGACAGTGGACTAAGACCTCTAAAACCAGGAACTGGAATAAACCTTTCCTCTGCATACATAGATCCTCTCAGGTATGTGTTACAGTAGTGGGAAGCTAACTAACACACCTGTGTACTGTATCCCTAAGGCATGTCTTCCTTCAGCGGGTCGTTCTCATAGCTGACTCTGTCCTGCTGTGGGAGTCTGGACACAAGGAGACTCCTCACTCTGACTGTTCCCTGGAAAACAACCAACTGCATGTCTAGAGAGTCCTTGAACCCAGCTCCCCTGGGCAGCAGACTCCAGGTCCATCCATATCACCACGTGCAGGAGGTGACCTTGGGGAAAGGCTGCATCTTCCCTCCTTTCATCCCTCCTATGGAATGGTGGTTACAGTTCCACCTTGCAGGTTGCCTGGGCTGAGGAAAAGACCAGCAATGTCCACATATGAAGCTGACTCTTCCTTCCAGCTCAGCCCATGGTGGCTGCTCTTTCTGGGCTTATACGATGGCATTGCTTTCCACGTCCTGGGCACTGTCATTGGTATCATCACCAGAAAGTGTCTTCCTGGAGAGAAGACAAAAGGGTGAATGTCTGAAGGAAATTGGTGCAGGACGAAAGCTCTGGAATTATCTTCCAGCGACCTAGCCTCCCCCGACCCCAGTGCCTGTGTCTCCGGGCCTGTGTGATTGAGCACTGGGTCCCGTGTGGCTCAGCTCTGCCTGCTCTGGCTCCTCATCTGTCCCCTGCGGTCCTTGTCTTTTCATGGTCATGGCTCCCGCAGGACTGACTCTCATCAGGGACAGACTTGCAGGGACAGCCTCCCGTCTGTTGCCCCACATCCTCCAGTCTGCTCACGTGTTGTGCCCCCATCCCTCTCCTTAGGCACAGCCCAGCTGACTGGTGCCAAGTGTGGAGATGCCAGCAGGTTTGGCCCAAAACCACAGAGCTTGAACTTGTCTCCCACGCAGGGGACTCCCCCGCCCTGACTAGGCCCTGGCCTCTGTTGTCACAGTCATCATCAACTATTACCACCAGGTGACTACAGCACCTGTCACTCAAACAAGAGTTCTTCAGCAAGTGTTGCTAGTAATTACTTTAGGTAAAAGACGAGCCCATGTGGGACTGTCATCACCTTAGGGGACATGCATGTGCGAAGACCCCTCGCCGTGTCCTTTGCTTGTCTGATCTCTGCTCTTTGAAAGCTCCATTATGTACGTTCCTGCTGTATGGTTGAGAAGGCTGAGGCCAGAGAAGAGAGGGCCCAGATCAAACCACCATCAAGTGGTGTCATCAGTCGTCCATCCATCTCAAAGTCGGGCCCGTGACCCCTCTGCTGATCACTTCCTGCCTGCTGCTCCGTCCTTGGGAGGACACAACACCTGTGGCATGTGGGTGTCACCGGGTGCTGTGGGATTCTGGGCCCCTCTCAGGAGCGGGCCAGAGTTAGGCACTCCCAATGACCCCTGTGTCAGCCTGGCCTTAATGGACACCTCGAGATGATTCCCAGATGCCAGCGTGTAATTGAGCAGCAGGCCGGGCTCTGGCTGGGACGGGATGAGCTCAGCACAGTGCTCCTCCGGCTTGGGTTTGGTCCTGGCTCCTAGCCGAACCCCACAGCTGGAGAGTTGGAGGTCAAGCCAGTGCTCCAGCAGGGGCTGGAAATAGCTCTGCCATCTCTCATCCTTGTCCAAAGCAGGAATCAACATGGATGACCAGGATGGCTTCTGCGGTCACCTTCTCCATTGGCTCTGCCTCACAGCAAAGCCAGGCTCTCGCATGACCAGGCAGGAGAGAGACTCTATGTATTTGTCCAAACAAAAGGCTCTGACAGCCCCATCCTGCTGCAGTCCACCTGCTGCAGCTCAGGCTGCCTCCTCCAGCTCCTCTTCCCTCCTCTGCTCCGTAACTAGGCAACCGGGCAAGTGTGCAGAGCCTGGAGTGACAGCTGCAGGGGCTGTGCATTCTGCAGCGATCGCAGATGCCTACGACTTTCTGGAAATGCACTTATAACATCAATGTCACGATAGAAAAAACAGAAAAGAAGATACACAGAGTGTGGTGAGCAGATTTAGAAAGGCAATGGTATATCCATCTCCCTCGCATTTATATTTCTAGGTAATTGAAAAGTCACAGCCTGGTAATTATCATTCCATTCCTGTCTTCTTGGCACGAGGTGCTGACTATTCTCCTTGGGAACTCTCTGAGCTGAGTGTGTTATTTTAGTCATTGTAAGGAAACTTCATAGCCGAAGATGCAATCCCGAATATCATGTGCTTTTGTATTTTGCATCGCCAGTTGATTCCAGAATATCCGGACAGTGACTCAGAGCTGTGGTCTAGATGTCAGGAGACTCCACAGCATGGAGCCTGTTGTGGGGTTTGTCTAAATGTCCCCCAAGAACCTCATACACTCTTGGAAGGTGACTGGACTAAGGGGCGCTTGGACTGCTGTGAGGAGGTGAGTCTGGCTAGGAGAGACGATCTCTGAGGCTCAGCCTGGAAGGGTTGACTTTCCTCCCTGGCTCCTCCCTCTCTGCCTGCTTCCCTCCACCATGATGTGAGCAGGTGCTTTCCCTGTCCATCACCCCTGTGGTGCCATTTCCTCTTTTGAGTTAGCTGACCAAGGGACTGAGATGTGAGCCGAGACAGATCTCTCTTCTGCTAAGTCATGGGGCTGGGTGTCCTGTCCCTGGGAGGAGAAAGAGACTAAAACATAATCCCATTGGCACAAACTTTGGAATGCACCACGTACACTTTACATAAGCTTTTCTTTCCTGATTATATGATGATGGTTTATTATTATTGTTGCTATTGTTGTTGTTTTGAAACGAGGTCTTACTATGTAGTTCAGGCTGGCCTTGAACTCATTATATGACTCAGGGTGGCCTTGATCCTCCTGCTTCAGCCTCCTGAGTACTAGATTACAGCCACTCATCACCAGCCATCAGAACTACCAGCTAGCACAGACAAGTGCTGACTCTGCATCTGACGCTCTTATTCCTTTGTGTTTACTCATGACTCGAAGGTCCAACACCCTGTGAGGTAGAATTTTGGTAGGAAAGCAAGCTGGTATTACTCCTCCTTACCTGATGGTCAGGGTCCAGGAGTCTGCTGCCTGAATCATTGGAAACATCCTGGGTGTGGAGGTAGTTTGCAGCCCACCCTGGAGCCAGCACGAGCCACTCACACTCACATCCCCCTGGCTCACGACCACATGCCAAGCTGCAAAAGGAGAGCAGTGGGGAATTCTGGGTAGCCTCTGCCCCCACCGGGCCACAGCCCTGCTGCCACAGGCAGGGGAAACTGGCGAGCTCTTCACAGAAGCTGCTGTCTCACTGGGTCTGTTCTGCCTGCTGTCACTAAGCACCACAACAGGGTGGCTTGGAAACAATGGAGACTTGGTTCTGGAAGCTAGGAGCCCCGGTCAGGTGACTGGCAGACGATGTGTCTGGTCCTTGCTTCATAGGTGGCCACCTCCTGCCGTCCACTTACAAGGTGGAAAGGTCAAGGGATCTCCCCAATCCCCTTTACAAGGGCACCAATCCCACCCATGAGGGGTCTGTCCTCACCACCTAACCACGGCTCACAGACCCCAACCTCCTAATATAATTGCCCTGGGGACTGGGTTCCGCATGTGAGTGGGGAGATGGCACAAGCATGCAGATCACAGTGTTATCTGACAGATATTTACAGATGTCAAAGCTGAGAAACAGAAAGGTAGGGAAACTAGCCTGAGCAGATAATCCAAGTGGATCTGGAGTTCTTGCCTGTGTTGTCTGGCTGTATGTCCATGGCTATGCTAATACAACATCAGCTTAGCAGATAACTGATACGATTTTCAGAAGTGACAGCCTATCTACCCTTCCACGGGAGAGCGTCAAAGCTACTCATGTGCCAAGAATGTGCCATGAGGCACTAACTGGAGCCAGTCACTCATACTGAGAGTCCAGAGGCCAGAGCCTGGTGGGCGGAGCCTTTCATCGGTCTGGTCAAGAGCCTGGGCTGCTCCTCAGGCCCAGAAAGGACCTGCAGCGTGGGGTCACGTATGACCCTCTCCATGCTCTCCCTGAGGAACAGTATCTTCCTCCTGCTCCCAGAGCCCCAGTGCTGCAGCGGAGCCCATGGTACACCTAGAGAAGGGGCAGCGGCCCGAAGCCACAGTGTCAACACTTCCATTGTGACGCGCAGGTCTCAGAGGCGTCCACTCTTCCAGCAGATTTGGACATCTTTTGTATCTCAGAGGCTCACTGCTGCTCATCTGCTTCACTCTGTGTTTCTCTTTCCTGCCTTTGTGTTCAATCATGAGCTTGGGAGTCAGAGAGGGAGAGATCCGAAGGTCAGAGATACAAGCAGTGAGTGCCGTCTGTGGCAAGTCACAGGTTCCAGAAGCCTCTCCGCGTGCTGCTTGGAGGCACCAGCTCCCTGTCGGCAGCTGCTCCGCACGGGAGGACAGCAGAGAGCGTGAGGGTGCTGTGGGACGCCGGTGAAGAGCAGCTGGCCCCACTGCCCCCATTCACACTATGCTGTCTCTCTGCCTCTGAACCAACAGCAGATTTCTTCTAAATCAGCTCCTCTCTGACAGCTCAGCAGGACCAGCACCATGGACGGGCGTCTGAGCTGAGACCCCAATCCAGTCATTTATAACTTATATCAGGTAGAGGAGTGTCCCCCAAAGTGAGCATGCACGTATCCCCACACTCAGACCCCTCCTGCTTTTAGGGCTTCCAGACACTGAAAGTCTTCCACAGGCTCCCCAGGTAAGGGTTACAGTTTCTCCGTTTCACTTGTTAATTGCAGCAGTGAAAGTGGATTAACTCAATTCTTCATCAGTAAGAGTAGCTAAACAATCTATGGAAAATCTGTGCTGTGGAATGTTAATATATTAATTACAAAGAGAGGAGAGAGAATGGAAGAGAGGGCGTGGAGAGTAAGAGAGAGAAACTTAGCTGACCAATGTTGAAGGCAGGCTCTCTGAGTGTGACCAGGTTGGACAAGGCCGTCAGGATGCAGTCTCCACGGGTGAGTCCTGTGAGCTTCATAAGCAGACAGAGACCAAAGAGAGTCCCATGTGCTCCCTGCCTCTCGCCCCCTGATGAGCAGCACCACCTCAGCCCTGCCAACACGAAGGCCACTGCCACTGGTGTGGTCCCTTGCCCTTGGACCAGAACTACAAGCACCAAATAACCTCTTTTCTTTATAACTCACCCAGTCTGTGGTGCTGTATTGTTAGCAACAGAAGACCAACTAATACACATACATGGGGAGGCAGAGAGAGTGAGAATCTTCTATGCCTGGAGCTGTAGAGAGAAGAAAACAAAATCCTCCTCTAGGAAAGAGCTGTTCTGGGGCGAGGCAGGAGACAGGGATGGTTGGCCACCATTTGGGTTGGTTTTGAGGAGGACTGGTAGTGCTTGGAACTTTTGAGCAAGGCCATGATTTGATTGCTTTTAGACTTTAAGCAGTCTGTGCACACTGAAATGGTATCTACAGGGTGGCTTGAAGGAGGGAAAGCATTTTAGTAGGCCTGAGAATAGTTCAGGTGGAGTGTGACTGTGATTCAAACCATCCCAGGAGGTGGGAGTGCTGAGAAGCCAGCAGATTCTTGGAAGACATTGAGTGTGGGGCTCCTGGGAATTGTTGATGGCACCGATAGTGGAAAGGAGAGCCCAACATGGATCCATAGTCCTCAGCCAAGAAATGGTGCATCCTAGCGGTGGGCAGAAGGGAGAAGAGCAGGGGAGCAAGGACAAGTCTGGGCTCTGTCTTAGACCGGAGGGTGACGGAGGCTGCTCCTCAGGTGGGAGGAGCACATTTCCAACCCAACCTTCTAAGAAACACACGGAACTGCAAGACCAGAAAAATCAAGGAAGAGTGAGAGGTGCTCCCAGGAGGAGGACTCAGCACGGGAAATGAGGCAGCGCCAGGGAGAAGGTGGGAGGACACGAAGGGGGAACCGTAGGCCGAGGAGCTTCCAGGGTGGAGCGAGAGGCACACCAACATCTACTGGAGATCCACTTAAGTGGCCAGTAGCTGTCCACACTGATGGAGACAGTCAGCTTCAGATGAAGAACACACGGAATTGTCCTGGAAGAATATAATGAAAGGACTGGGGATTGGGGCTGGAGGAGGGAAAGAGAATATGCATTATGGTGAAATTAAAAACCCAGAAAACCCAGCCTGTTACAGAGGGCGATGTCTCAGAGAGAAAGGGCCACGCCCTACTCAGGGCCTACCTTTCCCTTTCCCCTTAGGGAGGGCTCCAAGGTCCCAGCCCCTGGGAAGCCCTCCCCGTCTCAGCAGCCCCCCCGCCTCCGACCTGGGCCCACAGTTTCCCTGGCAGCCTCCTCCTTCTTCCAGATACTTTAATACAATGGGAGAAAGTAATTCCCAGATCCCTGGTGGTTCTCTGTGAAGTATAAATTGTATGCAACCCTATGTCTTTGCCACAGAACCCCACGTTGATTTGGTTTTGTCTGTGATTGTTGTTTTATCAATGAACAGGTTTATTTTTTTTCTGAGCAATTTCAGGCTCTGTTTGTGCAGATAATGGAGGATATTCTGGAAATTTCTTTCGTTTTGAGTGGTCCATTCAATTTAGGCATTCCAGCCCTTTGAAGGGAAAGCGAATACAGCACACATCACACAAACACACACACACACACACACACACACACACACACACACACACACACGTGTGAGTTTTTCCAATCTCTATCAGGCTGAGCGTCTCAGGGTAAATGAGCCAATTAGTTTTCACTTAAATATGGAAATAGGATGAAGGGGATGCACCTCTTGCACATGCATGAGAGAACACAGAGCCGTAAGCTGGCAGTAGAAAAACTGAAGGCACACTTGTCGCAGGTCTCGTGATGGATGATGTCTGTGCATTAAGCAGCACCAGCTTGGCGCTGGGCCACCTCAGCGCCTCACACTCTCGTCTGCAGGGCTGGTACGCTCATGCTTCCTGCCACAGAATCCAGACCTCAGCCCGGGGAGGCCCGGATGCTGAGCTGCACTGAGCAGAACCCAGAAGTAGGTCAGTGGGTCACTGCGCAGACCTGAACAGAGAGGGAGTCGGGCTGAGCCCTGCAAGGCCAGCGCTCGGGGCCAGGCAGAGGTGCTCAGGGAGGGTGGGGCCCCCGTCAGCCTCACCCAGAAACTTCGGGTGTGGTGGAGCCTGCTGACTGGCACCCTCGGTAAGTGCAGAGACCTGGTGTCCCTGTCCCCTTCTCATGGGCAAATGGGGTTGTCTCAAGTGGCAGCACAGGTCTCCAGTGCAGACAGCCCTCCAGTGGGCACAGGGTGCACTTGGGTGAACCAACGTCTATTTCCAGAATGAAGCAGCCACTCCCTCTGGTCCTGCTTCTGTCCAAGGAAGCATCACAGGCAGCACCCAGAGTTGGCTCGCCAGCAATGTGGCCCCTGGGTCATCTCAATACCCAGCCCAACGGTAGTCTGCACAGTTTGGGGCCTTCTGTCCCCCCGACTGTCTCTGTTCTGGCTACATCTCTTCTTTGCTCTGAATGTGGCCTTGGTGGCAGGACACGCATCTCACTTATCCAGTCTGTGCCTGTCCAACTCCACAGCCTGGACTTCGGCTTTAAAAACAAACAGAACATTTCTGGAGCCCAAATGGTGTCCGCGCCACAGTGCACAGCGGTCTTGGTAACTTTTCCCAGGACATATTGGCAAAGACCAGTGGTGTCTCCAGACCTGGTCCCCAGGAGGAGGATGGTGTCCCAGAGAGGTCAAGGGATGGGTGCACCTGAGGCAGAGGCTGCACAGGAGAGAAGCCCATCTCACAAGTGCCCAGGACTGAGACTGGTGGATGCGGACTTACCTTCAAGCCCAGAAGAGGTCCTAGACCTCAAAGCTGGTGCCGTGGGACAGTGGCTCCAGCAGGGAAGGACGAGCCCAGCTCCCCTCTCGCATAGTCCCAACTCCGAGATGAGCCCTGTAGTTGCAGGCACCCAGGCTCCTTGCAGCCTTCTCTGGAAAGAGGCCTCCCAATCTCTGGATGGTCGTTGCCACTGTGGTGACACCCAGACTGTGACCTGCGTGTTCCTTTGGCAAATATCTCACAGGTCTGTGGATAGTTGGTCTTTTTCTTCTGCTCACTTGCAAAGCTTCTGCCCCTTTCCTGACTTCAGATTGATAAGCTTAACCTGAATTTCCTCAAAGCTGCAGCCATTTTTGCTGAAGTTTCTGTCCATGGCTCCCAAAGATGGATGGGCTGTGTGGAGGCCTCTCTGCCCACTCCCACCCAGCCTTATTCACAGTGACAGGTCAAGGAAACAGTGAGTGATGTGGCTTCCCACTCTACTGTTACTCCTGGAAGAAAATCTCAGTACTATTATGTTTTGACAAAATTTTTCTGGACTTCAGGCTGGTGATTCTGTGTTTCACCTCGTGTAATGAGCTGTGATTTATTCTAAACCCCACAGAACTGTCTGTGCAAAGAATAACTGAATCCACTCTAGAACTGAACAGATGTTCTGCTGAGCCCTCGAGTCGGAGCTGAGGCTGCTGGGCCCAGCGAGGTTTGCATCCAGGAAGCTGTCAGGGCAAGAGGACCAGTGGGTCCATAGAAGGCATATTTGTGTCATGGCACCTCCCAAAGTTGATGCCAAGCAAGCAGGAAAACATGCTTCAAGTGCCAGAAGCAGCGTCTTCGCCTCCTAGAACCCTCTTGTCCCCCACTGTGGACAGGGACGCCCTCCCTGAGGTGAGAAAGGGCCCCTGAAATGACACAGCAGTGGGGACACTCACGCTAACTGTTGCACATGTGGGTGGTAGGGGTTGCGGGGATGACCCATCTCCAGCAGGTCCTTTCCTGGGACCAGAGAAGCTGACCTGCAGAAGGGTTCATCCCGAGTGGAGCGATGGGCCAGGGGTAAAGAGATGAGCATGAGAGGCAGATGGAGGGCCTCACGTTTGTCCTTGGCTGGTGCAGGAGCTGCTAGTGGTATAGAGGAGGTCTGCTTCCGGTCTCGGAGACAAGACCACAATGCCCATCAGCCTCCTCTCGGGGGCGCCCTGCGGCCTCCCAAGCGAGGCTGCTTCGGGGTGGATATGGCTTGTTCCTGAGGTCCACATGCTGCTAGCTTGGAGTCCAGGCGGCCGAGCTGAGGTGAAGCCTCAGGGAAGGCAATGGGTTTGTGGGAAGGACCTGCGGCGGCCTTGTGAGAATGTGCTGCTTCGGGGGGCCCGCCCCACCTGCGTCTCTGATGCATATACTCTTGGGCTTTCCCTCGTCACTCTGACTCCTGCGCTGTGTAGCCCACATCGGAGCCAGGTAGATGCCAGCTCCATGTTCTCAATCACCCAGAACTGTGGGCTCGACAAGCCAGCCCCAGGTGCTGGGTGATCTGACAGAAGAGGGTCCCCACGCCCTTTTCCGGCCCTGCCCTGCCCCCTTGGACCGAGAACAGCCGAGGAAGGGGTGCCCCGGCTTGTTCATCTAAAAATCCCGCCGCTCAAATAATGGCAGCCAGTGTTTGAGAAGCGCCTACTATGTGCCCGGCTTTACGCTGAGTGGGTCACACGGTGTCTTTTATTCCTCACTCCAACTCCGAGGCGTGACAAGAGTTTGCTGGTTCTGGAGATGGGGAACTGGCCCGAGATGGCCAGCTGGGACGGCAGCCGGATTCAGGGGATGTGCTGCCTGGTGGCAGGCTCTACCCGTGGCCACCACCACGCTTTCAGAAAAGCCTTCCGACGTCTCCTGGGTGGCACTGGCGGGAAGGTCATCTCTATCAAGGTCCCCAAGTATCATTTCCGTGCTCACAGTCACTCAGACAGGGCCAGTCTGCTGCAGGGTTGGCACTAGACCCTCACCCCGTACTGCCAGCTGCCTGGAGCAGGGGCTGTTATATGCTCCTCTCTCTTCCTCTGAGAAACTCCAGTTTAGCATCTCATATGTGGAAAATGCCTGCCATTTGTTGGAGTGAATTGAATGCTTTCTTTTCTCATCTAAAGCTACAGGTGGGTCCAGTGTAGAGGCCTCTGGGATGAAGTAACGCTGATCACTTATCCTATCGTAATCGCTCCATTACAAGCTAAAAGATAAACACGGAGAAAAACTCACACTTTCAGGAGAAGCTGGATTACAAATACGAGTTGCAGCCAGTGAGTGATTTACAAGTGTGTATGGGAAGTGGCTCTCCGACTGTTGCCATGAGAACTGTCGCTTCAGACTCCGGTGGCACCACAGTAACCACACAGTCACTGCAGCGGGGTGAGTGACGGGCATGTGGCATACGGAGAGCTTTCGGTCAGCATCCTCCTGGGAAGACAGTCCTTGGAAAAGGCAAATACCAAATACCTGATGTTCTCGCAGGTATCTGGGCTCCTTCGGTGTGTCTGTCATTGGGCTGCCTGGCGGTACCCCAGCTGCAGTGTGGGGGTCTCAGGCTGCAGCGCATCTGCACTGTGAAGGGGTCAGGCTGGGCATTCTGTGAAGTCAAGGCCCAAGCACAGAGCCTGACTCTAAGGAGACATTAGGTCCTCTGAGAACTCTTCTCCCTGTACAGTTTGCTCAGTTTTTCCCCTGATACAGTTTAGCAAACTTACAGATGATATTGGAACCAGGATATTGATATCAACATAATTTGCTATTACAGCCAAATCTCCTGTTCTATTTGTCAGTGTGTGTGTGTGTGTGTGTGTGTGTGTGTGTACGCACCTGTGCATATTAGGTGTTAAGCCATCCTACCACCTAATGAACTCACATACCCAGCTCCACTAAGATCATCTGTTGAAGGACATCTGATAGAATTCTATTTGTGCTGGGCATGGTAGCAAGTCCGTAATCTTAGCACTTGCGAGGCTGAGGCAGAGGGATCACTGTGAATTCAAGGACATCCTCAACTATATAGTGAGACTCAATCTCAAAAAAATAAAAAAAAAATTTTTTTTTGTTTGGGGCTCTAACAGATAATGCTACTATAAATATTCATATGCAGGTTTTTGTGTGAACATAAGTTTTCATTTCTCGGGATAGAAGATGAGAGCGTAATTGCTGAGTAATATGGTAGCTGCATGTTTAGTTTTAAAAGAATCTGCCAAACTGTTTTTCCAAGTGGCTGTGCCAGTTTACATTCCTACCAACAGTATCTGAGCCGCCCAGTTCGCCTCATCCTTGCCAGCTTTTGGTGTTGTCAACACTTTTTATTTTTGTCATTGTGAAATGCAGGCAGCACCGTCTCCAAGTGGTTTAATTTGGATTCCTCCAGTGATGATTAAAGTTGGGCATCTCTTCACAGCCACACGTGCCATCTGCGTGTCCTCTTTGGAGAAACATCTGTGCGCATCTTTCCCCATTCTTCAGTTGGGTTGTTAATTACTTGCCATGGACTCTTGTGCCCTCTGTGTATTCTAGATGTTACTCCTCTGCGGGCTGCCTTGCTTACATCCTTCTGGACTGACACTCGTGGAGTTATTCATCCTCTTTAACATGAGCATTCACAGCAAATAAGTTTTCACTTTTGGTGAGGCCCAGTTTGTCAGTTTTTTCCTTTTATAAATAGTTCTTCTCATTTCAAAACTAAGAACTTTCCATAGTTCCATTTCTGAAGATTTTCTCTTTTTTGTATTAAAAAGGTTAATAGATTTTTGCATTTGACAGCTAAGTCCATGGTCCATTTTTGCCACGCCCCCGCCAAAAACAGTGGCGTGACAAGGGACACAGTCCCGGGGCGTAGACCCCCTGGCTCTTGAGGTACGTGCTCTTCGGAGTTAAGCCTCGCAGGGATAAGAGCAGTGGCCCAGCAGAAGAAAACAGCAAAGTGTACTTTGCTGTATGATTATGTGCTCAGATCACGAACTTTGTTTCTTGTCACCTTGA
>PVIR01031411.1:6007-19562 GCA_004026965.1 Petromus typicus
CAATCCTCCTGCCTCTGCCTCCCGAGTGCTGGGATTACAGGCGTGAGCCACCACGCCCGGCACTGTGGTATGTGGTACTGGTTGCTGCTGGGTGTGGGTCTCCACACCCAGTATTGTTATGTGGTTACCGGGGAATCGAACCTGGGCCCTTGCGCTTGCGAGACAGGCGCCGGAACCACTGAGCTAACTCCCCGGCCCCCTGTGGGTTTTTATATATCAGTGAAGGTGATATAGCATTTAGCACAGTGTCTAGCTGCTAGCATAGCTGTTAGTGCCCACTAATGTATCTCTTATTGATTAACAGATTATTAATACAGTTAATAAGAGTAAGATATGGTCATCTGAAAAGGAGTAGTATTAGCCTGTCTGGAATCATTGTAATTAAAAATCTTCCAACTCATTTTTCTTGACTCATCCATTTGTTTTCCCCTCGGTGTGTGAGCCCATAATAATCAGAAGAACTCATATGCAAGATATTGTAGTATACACTCCACATTCTTTCACCAACCTACTTAATAAATGGAATGTCTCAGGACATGAAACATAGTACTAGTAAAAGTAGGGATAATGAATTATAAAGATATGTTCCTATGTAGCATCATCAAAATTTTTACCAATTGGTCTTTTTAAAGTATTTCATGTTAATCTGCCTGTCCACTGAGTGATCTTGAATCTTCTTTATTCCAAATGTCTAGATTTTTCACTTTAAAGCTCACTTGAGATTGTGTGACAGTGAAAAGTACTATCTGAGAATTGAGAGCACTACTAGTAAATTTTATTGGAGAGAAAAAATTTCAGCAGATACAGGAGAACTACAGATTTGATTCGCTATAGAAGAATGAAAGGCAAAGACATGCATACAAGAAAAAGCAAAGTATTTTTGGCACCTGGGCATTTTTTACTCACAGTTACTTGATTGTAAATGAATAATAACAACAACTGTGAAAGGAGTTATATTAAAACACAACGTATAGGTAAACCATGCCTATGCAATCACTTTTACTTATGCAAGTCACCTATCAATTGAAAAAGGTGAACACCCAAGAGACTGAGTCAAGGCTTTTCTTGATTATTTAGCTGTAACGTCATTGGTCTGGTATATTGTTTAACACACACAACTCAACTTGAAAAACAGTCATTAGATTTTTTGACCAAAGTTGATTGTTTAGATATAGGTATAAAATTCTCTCCAAGTGGATTGTATAATCTAATTACCCACCAGGACATGCTAAAAAAGATACACTTGACACTAACTATAAGGAAGCATGGAAATAGAGCAGTGTCCAAGATGAGTTGTTTCAGCAGGCTTGCTGGCATAACTACTAGTAAAGTCTTCTGATTACACGTGTAGTATAACAAACATGAAAAATGTTATTTCAGAGCTGACGACTCAACAGGTGATAGCTGTATATCAGATTAGAGTGTTTAAGTTCACCCATTAAACAAATACAACATCTGTTCAAAAATATTTATGCACCTACTATGTACCAGTGACTGTCCTAGGGATGGAGGTTAAAAATGAGTGAAAAGATGAATAAAATGAAATTCTTTCCTCCAGAGGAATTTACACTCAAGTGAGGAGGAAAAAAGTTTGAAAGAAAGCATGAAGTATAGGGAGGGGCTTGCATTGTTCTATCTCTCTGTATGTTTTTGTCAAACTTACACAAACACATATATTTGATTCTTTGAATCATAAGCTCCATAGGCTTGCCCTACTCCTTTCACTTTCCATTCAGTAAAGGCAAATTGTCATTCTTCTGGAAGGATCATGCAAGAGGCAGCACAGATATCTAGTTCAAACAGTATGGAAAGAGATGGTATGTTCATGGTCTCTCTCAAAGGGGGAGCTTAGCTTGGGAATCACCACTGTTCTAAATTTCACTCAGAAAAAAACTAGTTTGCTCAATATTTCTTTGATTTCCAAACATCATCTGGTATGTACTGATAATCAAATATCTAGGCAATCCCATGTGGACAATCGACACTTACCTAGGGATGTGTTGATATGTTTCCTATACATGACTTTTTTCTGATCTGCTACTTCAGCTAAGAAGATCATAACAAGAAGTAAACTAGGCATCAATCTTAAGTGAATGGTCTAAACAAGATATTGCTTTGAATTTTGACTTGATTGTATGCATTTATTAGCAATAAAACTAATAATATTGGAAGTACTGTCTTAGAAATATGGACACAACTCAAGGGAGAAGATTGAAAATTTGTATTTTTAATATCTTATTTGTTAAGATGCATGCATTTCTCTTACTACTTAAAGTGAGGCCCCACCTGGAGAAGATGATGTGATTAAAACTTTTTCAATGACATTCTATCCCACTCAACCCAACAGAATGAGCCTCAAAATTTACTGTCAGTTACACCCACCAAACAAGAAAAGGTGTTTGAGTTAATGCTACAAACTTCAAAACCAGGTGTCCTGGGCTGGAGGTGTAGTGGTAGAGCACTTGCTTAGCATGTATAAAGCTCTAAATTCAATCCCCTGCACCACACAAACATCCAAAAAAGGAAACAAGATGTCATGGAGCTGAACAGAGGAGCATCTTCCTGAGCACCTAACACCACCAGCACCAGCCAGCCAGAGAGAATCCAGAGAATTCTAACTAATCTCCTCAGAAGTAAACTAAGCTACCATCCTTATAATTCCCCTCTTTTATTAATTCCTCTTTTCATTGAAGAATAATGAGAATGAGAAAAGAAGAGGATAAAACAAGGATAAAGTGAATAACAAGTTTGTTTATTTAAATAAGCAAGGAGCCTTCAATGTTCTTTACAAAGTACCTCCTTGAAAGGTGTACACTCCCTAAACATGCAGCCTACAGCTTGGTACTCAGCAAAATCAAGAACAAAGACACCACCTTCCGACACACATTCAAGACAATAGTGGAAAACTAAGCTCCTGCTCTATGATACTATACAGAGGAAAACCTAGTCTCCAATAGAGCAGAAAAAGAATCAAGAAATCATTTGCACAGTATCAAAGTAAATATCCATCTACTTGCCTCGGTGGAATCAAGCATGAAAAAGAACACCACAAAAAAAAAATGAAAAAGCTATTGTGGCACACTTTTAAAAGGAAAAGTGAAGAAATAGAAAACAAAAGAAAGAGAAAGGGAGCAAGAAGAAAACATTGAAGAATCAAAAAAAAAGTTCAAACAAGAAGAAAGTCTAACTCAAGAACAAAGGCATTTTCTCCAACTTTCATCACTATATAATAACATGAAGCTAGAGATCAAACAAAATATCGAAGTAAAATAAAGAGATCTTTGTCCTAGTACCAGAAAGCAAACTGATCTTAAGAATAAAAAAGAAATTGTACTCCTCAGATCTCCAAGTGTGGAAAACATACTTTCTATAACTTTCCTTCTTATTATAAATGTAGACACTACTTTACTTAATGCCAGAAATAATGTATACCTGTCACTTTGTCATGAGTGAAACTAAATATTTTCATATGATGTTATAATTAAAGAAAATATGTCATATATTGTTAATGTTCATTACCACTTCAAAATTATGATAATTCTTAAGTGAATCATTAGGTCTCTTAAAAATTCATTATTAAAGAAATACTTACGTTTCTATATCATAAAATTTTATAAATACATTGATAATTTATTTTTAACATATAATTTATTCTTTTTGTGGTTTTATCTCTCTTACTTAAAGCTTTTAAAGATGTTATTCTGAGAATATTTTGTGAGTCTCATCAGACTACCAAAAAGTCACTGGCACAAAGAAGTTGTTAAGAACCCCTGCATCCTAAAATCTGCAGCCTTTCCAGTGTACTTAAAACAAATGTTCATGTGCAGGATCCTAAAGCCGAAACTTTATAATTTTACAGTAAGTTGATCGCTAGTTGTAGTTGAAATAACCGTTTTACCTCCACTTATGGAACCCGAGTGTCAGAGTAACAAGATAGTGTTACATCGTGGGGAGGCCACATTGTTTAGCTCTTAGCACCTTACATCTATAGTAACCCAGAATCGAATACAGCCCACAGACTCCTGATGAAGATAGAACTACAGAGAGTCATACATTCATTAGTATTTTTTTCACAACATCTAAACTGCATGTAAATGTACACAAATGTACAAATAGAGTATTGTTTGTTTATTTGTTTGTTTGTTGATTTGTTTGCTTTTGGTACTAGAAATTGAACCCAGAAGACCTATCTCTCCAGTTTTTTTTTTAATTTAAATTGAAATCTTTATTGGTACATTACATATACACGTCATGATTGCACTCAACAATGAGAATTTGTATCAGTATATGACACAACTCAATTCTCATTCTTTTCTCATAGTTCTCCTCACCCTACCACCCCCACCCCCTGTATACATAAACTTTGTTTCTTTTCTTTTTTGTTATAATCTCATTATTTTCCCCTGTTACCCCACTTCGCTTTGAGTATTTTCTATTTCACAATATATAACATACATTCTAGAACTCATTTACATCTTTATTTTCTCATACCAGAGAAAAGATATGATATTTACACATTTTTTTAAAATTTTGAGACAGGGTCTCACTAAGTTGTCCAGGCTGACTCACAGTCCTCCTGCCTCAGCCTCCCAGAGGGCTTAGATTACTACCACACTAGCTGCCTATAATATTTTTCATTATCATAAAAATACAGTGAAAAGTCCCATAATCATTTAAACTTTTCCACAAAAAAATAGTGAAAAGTGTTGCTTGTCTATGTCGATCCCTGTAAGAAAAATAATCCCATTCCTCCTAGTTCATAACTTTTAAAAATCTTCATAGTAGAGCAATGATGCTTTAGGGGTGACAAGAACCTCATAGAAAGTCTCTCTTTGTTTTGTTATTTTAGATTAAAAGTCAGGTCTGAACTCATACTTTGCCCAAACTTGTTTGATAATTGCACTTGAAACCTGAATTCTAGCCATTCTTTCCCTTTATTCAAAAGCAGTATACACATCAAATGACTTTATTTTGTGCTTTGATCTTCACTAATGTTTCATCTGGATATTACTTTCAAATTGTGTAGCTCATCCATTACAGTTCTTAATAAATGTCCAATCTTTAGAAGATACACAATCACTATGGTTTCTCAAACATGAGTTAACCTTTATTTTTTAATAAATTGAGTTTATTGCTACATTTTAGAAATACATTGTGATCACATTCCTCACTGGCACCTGTACATAATACATATTGATTCTTATTTTTTCCCGTTGTCCTGCCCTCCTTACAACACCCAAACCCTACATGCATAACTTTGTTTCTGTTTCTTTTCCTTTTTCCGTCAAATTTGAGTTAACTTTTTTCAAAGAAATGTTTTTCAAAAAATCCTATCTTCCCAAATAGGTTATCTTTCACAATATCTGTCAAGAAACTCAGAGGTTCAAGTCTTTCCAAGTTCACAACCACTTGCAAAGATTAACTTGCCTGAAATGAAAATCTTAGGAATTACTATTGTAGACTTGATGGTCCTTCGCTCTGGAGTATCCTTGCTGCCACTCTTGGGCTGGACATCTCCTGTTCATTCTTTTTGATTATTTGTCTTCAGTGTTGTCCCTCTCTCCTGCAAGGCCTCCCAGAAGGATGAGCTGCTTTGTGTTCGTGTTTCCATAGTACTTAGGCAATGGCCTCATGTAACCCTATCCACCAGCTGAATCTCTTTGTATGGCTGTATCCTCAACTACACTATGAGTTTCTCAAGGTCAGGACCAGACCTGCCAGTTTCTTACAGGACGAGGGGATGATATGGATACAGAATCAGGAAAACTGGGAAGGACAAAGTTTGATGAGGCAAGAGGAAGCTAGAGTCGAGGATAATTTCTCAAGCTGGATTTTATGAAAGTGACTTTTTCTTTTAATGTATTCAGTTTAATATGGAAGGAGAAAAAATAGGATTCCAAGCCAAAAAGAACCTTATTAAGACTATTGAGATAATCTTCTTGAAGGTAATCAGCCTATTTATGGCAACTGTGCTGGGCACCCCAGCGGACCACCACACATGTGTAACCCGCACAAACACTCAATAAAGCAAAAGCAGATTCCCATGTTTCCTCTTCCAGTGATTGTCCTCTACTCTTCTGCTTTGATTTCCCCACACTTGTTATTTGCTCTTACCATCTACCAGCACCCATTTCAGTTTGTCATACTAGGACATTTTGATTTTTTCTGCTGGGAATCACTGGGAGGCCATCCATATCCATTTTCAGGCTTCAAAATATAGCTCTGAAAATTAAATCCTGGATCTCAGTGACTTGGAGGAAATTTAAAAAGTAGCTTTGCTCTTTTCCTCTGGAATAGATCAGGCAGAGATGAATGTCCTCATATATATTAAGGAACTCTTCCAGGGAGACTCCATGAGTTTCCTGGTCTCCTATGTGGTCTGTATGTCACTCTCACCTGAGCAGACACCATCATCACACCATGCAAGTGGGGAGGGAGGTACTACACCTGCGGTTCCAGAGAATCACATGAGGCTCACGGAACAGAGCCCAAGTTCTGGCTTCCTTAGAGTTCTCCCATAATCAGACTGGAGACCAGGATTCGAATTAATAGTTTATCTGGGGAGTGAAGACAACCCAATTCACAAGGAAATGACACAAAGAATCAAAGGGGAAATAGTAGAAGGAGAAGGGTTAGGTCAGCTTCCTCAGAAAAAGCTGGCACTCAGTCACCTTAGGTAGAAGTCCTTGGAAGAGGTGCAAAATGTATCTCAGAATTACCCCAGCTGTGAGGTCAGGGCGCTGGGGTATTTGTATATAAAATGGGCAAATTATACACATTTATACAAGGTTAGAAGTTATGAAGTACTGAAATGAGGGGACAGATAGTTACTTGCTCTTTGAACTTTTAGCTGCTGTAATTGGTCAATATTATTTTCCAAGTGGAGATTTTTAAGTTATATTTGGAAGGTTGAAGAAAGATCTCTCAGGAAGAGATGCAGGTGCTTCCAACTAGCACTTTAGAGACTGGAAACTCCTTGACAGGGCCCTACCAGCCTGAACTACACACTGTGTACCTGAAACCTGGCACACCTTGCTGATCTGGCCTAGATGCTCCACTCGCTGCTTCTGAGGCAAGTCTAGGGAAGGAGCCTGTGTGGATGAGAAGTGGGAATTATAATGAGAGTGTGGAACGAGAGTGTGAAAAATACCATTTTTTCATAGAGGAAAATGTAGCTATGGTGTGTAAGGGCTTTATTCAAGTTATTACACAGGTGATTCTTGAGAAACAATAAGCTTGATCCCTACACCCTACTTCCTCATCCCCAAATAAGTCAGAGGCTGGAGAGTGGCCAAAGTCTACCTTAAAATCCACATAAATAACAAATCCCTGGGCCCAGGGAACTTCTTGAACTAGAATTTGCCTTTAATCTCAGTGTAGAAAATAGGGTAAAATGAGCTGAGACTTCTGCACACTTTCTAACTGAGGGAGAGATAGGGGTATCAGAAATAATCAATATTTGTGCCAATATCCCCAAATGTCACAGAACCACTCTTCAGGATAGGCTTTGTAGAGTAAACAAAGTAAGGGAGGCTATGAACAAGAGAAATGTGTTGCGATCATATGAGCCAATACAATGTCAGATGTGCTTTCTAACTGAGAGCTGTTTACTTCTCAGACAACTAGTACAAAAATCATTGCTGAGGAGGCCCAAATGGAATCAAAGACCTCTATTTTGACACCATTCATTTCATTCTCTTCCCAGTTAAATCCTGAGGGAGAGTAGGAAACATTTATCAGCATCCAACTGAAGCCCTAGGCCCTAGAGTTTGTGCCATAGTAAGTGATAGAAGGACCTGAAATGGGAAGAGTCATGAACACCAGCTTGGAGATTTTAAAAGCAGGTCGTTAGAAGGAGACTGTTACAGTGTCTTCCATCCCTACGTGTCAAGTGTCTGATGTCAGCCTGTCATGCTCCTGGGAGGTGGCACCACCCTTAGTATGTGGGGCCTGGTGGAAAGAAGTTAGATCACTGGGGACAGGCCCTTTAAGGAGACACTGGGACCTTGACTTTTTGTTTATAATATTTTATGATCACTAGACTAATGGGTGAGAGGTGCATTTAGGAAAATTAAGAAAAAGGGAAATAAATCCTTAATCCAGTGTCTGAAGTACTGGAGTAGCAATTTCTAGACTAGACCTCCTGATGATTCTCAAGACATGGTAAACTCATCTGTTGGTAATTATATTTATCATAAGCACAAATATGGGGAACCAAAAAGTTGTTGTTAAGGGCCTGGGAGGTCGTTCAGCAGCACCACACCTGCCCGGTAAGTTCAAGATTTGCGTTTGATCCTTGGTACTGAAAAACAAAAGTAAACAAACAAAAACTGTTATTCCCAGCACTAGGTAGAGTACTAATAGATGTCACCTGTTAGTAATAAAGAAGAAGGTTTGTTGTTGGAACTGCTGAGTTCTATAATAAACTGCCATTACTGTTTCATCAGTTAAGTGGCATTTTAACAATGATGTTTGAAAACCAACCACCAAACAGTGATGGATATATATTTATATCTTTGGCTTGTGAGCTTGCAGCTAGCTGGTGTATGCTGGGTCTCACGGACAGTATGAAAAGGTACATCTAATCCATTCATCTCTCATTCACTTTGAGGGATTGACAAGCTCACAGAGATATATTAATCTGATAGTGATGGAGGTGAATAGAAACACACGAGGGTTCTTCAGGTTTATGCTCAGAACCTGCACACCAACAGTTCCACCTAGACTTTTGTGTACTTTCTCCTATTTACTGGTACACCAAAGGGAAGGAATACAGGGAGGTGATAACACTAGTAGGAAGAAGCTCTGAATTCAATGCTTTCAAACAAGTGACAAGACTTTGGAGCATGTAGTGTCACTGCTTGCCCTACAGCTGACTCCAAATACCCAGAAAACTAATGAATGGATCTTGAAATAAATCCTTTTGTCAGCATAAAAATAGCCAAAATGAAGTGGGGGTGAAGCTCAGTGGTAGAGCACTTTCCCAGCATGGACAAAGCCTTAGGTTCAATCTCCAGCACTGAAGAAAGAAAGACAGAGAAAGAGGAAGAGACAGAGAAAAAAACAGATAGAGACAGATAGAGAGAGAGGGTGGAGGGAGAGAGAAAAGAATGGAAAGAAAAAAAAAGCTTCATTATGTATTTTTCCTCCAAAACCCACCCCAGTGAATCTCAGTAGCAGCCCTTAATAAATATCGAGAACCCTAGCAGCAAATGAGTGTGAAAATGAATTTTCTGACTTTTCAGCATATTTGGTGCAAGATGTCACATTAGGAAGTATGCAGGAAAGCCAAGTGCTAAATGGCCACATCCAACAAAACTTCTAAATGCTCATAACATTATGGTCTCCTAAATTGCCTGGGTATTGGGCTTCCCTGCAGTTTACTGACCTTGATGGTATATTTAGCCTACCTCCAAGATCTTCCCTACTGATGGTTCTAGTACATTGTACCAGGTCCTCTTAGAGTAAGATCCAACAAGTTACCCCAGTAGATTGCTGCTATATCAGGCATGTGCTATGGGGGATCATTTATAGCTGTGATATTTACTAACCATGAATCTGAGAAACTGAACCTCTAAAATTTTAGTTTTCACTTGAGTTTTAAATGTTACAGTATAAAAGTAGTTCTAGAAAAAGAATTTTCACAGAAGCAGATAATTTTTGCATTTTATACTTATGTAATGTTTAAGATAAAACACATTGCTTATTAATTCAGATGTTTGTTGCCAGCTTCATAAAGCACTGATGAGTCATAAAAAAGTAACTTGGTAATTTCTGCACTGATGTCATTCTTTTTTATATTTACTGCTGAAAACCTGGGTGAGTGTTGATGTTATAATTTTCTACTTTTGATGACTTATTACAGTTTTTCACAGGCACTGAGTATGGAACCTACAGATTTTGAAAAAGTTAGACTCCAGCAACTGAACATGTGGCCCAAAGCTGCAAAGCTTCTCTTGTTATTTTGGTACTTGAGGGGCTTTTTCAAAGAAAAGCACAAAAAGATAGAGGGCCAGGAGTTGATGCCAATTCACAAAGGAGAGTGAGCCGAGAGCCAGAAAGTACAGTGGGTACTAAGGAATCCTGGATATACCGTACTCCCGACCAAAAGGCACAAAAGAATAGTAAGGAGAGGAAATTCAACAGTTCAAGGGAGACTTTTCCCTGAGGAGAAATGCAGCCTGACAGCCCAGAGTGGAATGCACACAATAGTCTGTTCTTATGAAAGAAACAAAGCTGTGGTTTGTCAAAACCACATCTTCAAATTGATAAAACTGACATTCAAAACACATAAGTTGAGTACAAGCCAAAATGGTATTAGGAAAATCAGGGAATTAAAGTGTGGAGGACTAGAGGACAGGAATGAGTACCAACACACACACAAAAAATGGAGTATGAGCTAAACTGAGTGCACAAGGAAACAGAGCAGGCAATGGATGAGGGACAAGAAGAATAGACTCTACCTCATTGGTCTGACCTCCACCAGTTTAAAGAGACTTGACCTCGGGGTGAAGTGTGAAATTTGCAAGAAACCCAGGAGGCATGGTTGCAGCAGATCAAAGCAGGCCAGAGACTCCAGGAAAGCAGCACAGAGCAATCAAGCACAGTTGACCAGAAGGTCTTCAGCATTCAGCAAGTGCTACAAAGACACATACAGCTAACTGAAAGAAGATCCAGCTCTAAAAATACAGAATGCTCAGAGGATCCAATGTAATGGAAACAACCAGCCAGGGTGATGGAATTGAAGAGACAGATCCTGATAACAATCAAAGCAACACAGTTAATACTGCTATGGTGACAGGCTCCAAGATTCAACTGTGAAATACATAAAGCACCTATGCTTTTAGAAAACATTTCTGGTATTAATTTTACAATGTATTATGTAAATATTCAACAGAGAGCTAAACTATTAAAGTCTCTGATCCACTTTGATTTTAGTTTGCTGAGTGGTAAAAGAAATAGATCTAGCTTTAATCTTGGGCAAATTGAGACCCAGTTTTTATAGCACCATTTGTTAAAGAGGCTACCTTTCCTCTATTGAGGGTATTTGGCTCCTTTGTCAAAGATGAGGCAGCTTAGTGGGGTTGTTTCTGGATCTTCTAGTCTATGCCAATGATCCTAAGGTCTGTTTCCTCGACAATACCATGCTGTTTTTATCACAGTGGCTTTATAGTATAGTTTCAGGTTGGGGATTGTGATACCCCCTGCCCTGATCTTGTTGCCTAGAATTGCTCTCACTATTCTAGATCCCTTATGGTTCCAAATAAATTTTTGTGTTATTTTCTCTAGCTCTGTGAAACATATTGTTGGAATTTCAATTGAGATTGCATTGAATCTATATAGTAGTTGTGGGAATATAGCCATTTTGACAATATTAGTTCTTCCTACTCTGGAACAAGGGATGTCTTTCCATTTTCTGATATCCTCTTCAATCTTCTCTTTCAGAATGCTGTAGTCTTCAGAGTAGAGTTCTTTCACCTCCTTTGTTAAACTTATTCCTAGATATGTCATTTTTTGGATGCAATTGTAAAGGGCATTGGTCCCTGATTTCTCTTTCAGCAAGTCCGTTATTCATATATACAAAGGCTATTGTTTATTTTGACTTTTTTATGAAGTACCAGGGATCAAACTTGTGCTTTCAAAGTAGGTGCAGTATCACTTGAGCTAAATCCCCTGGCTAATGGCTATTGATTTTTGAGTATTGACCTTGTATCTAGCTATGCTAATGAATCTGGAAAGTAAGTCTAGCAGTCTTTTGGCTGAGATTTTAGTAACTTCTATACAGAGTATCATGTCATCATCAAGTAATGACATCTTAAATTCTTCTGTACCTATCTTTATACCTTTTATTTCTTTCTCTTGTCTAATTGCTGTGGTTGATCTTTCCTAAACTATATTGAACAGGAATTATGATAGTGGACATCCTTGTCTTGCTCCTGATCTTAGCATGAAAGGTTTCATTTTCTAGAGAATACAAAGAACTAAAAAAAATCAGCCCCTCAAATTTAAAGACCCAATTCAAATATGGGCATCTGAAATAAATAGATACTTCTCAATTGAAGAAGTACAAACAGCAAAGAAACATATAAAGAAATGTTCGACATCACTGGTTATTTGAGAGATGCAGATGAAAACAACCCTGAGATTCTATCATACACCACAAATAATGGCTACTACCATGAAATTACCAACAACAAGTACTAGCGAGGCTGGAGGAGAAAGGAACCCTTCTCCACTGTTGTGGAAATGGAGACTGGTGCAACCACTGTGGAGATCAGTGTGGAGATTCCCTAAAAAACTAGGACTCAAGGAAGGCAGTGTCTGGCGCCTTTGCATCTGCCCTGGGGTTGGAGCTTGCTGGCCTCCAGGCACATGCCGGAAAAGTGCCACGGGACTGAGTATAGCAGTGGGCAGATCCGGGGAAGCAGCAGCCCACGCCATCGCAGCCAAGGGAGACCAGAATCTGTCTTTCTCCACGTCAACTGCAGAAGCACATCCAGTGACGTTGCACTGGTGAGTAGGTGAGCCTGTTGGAACATCAGCCAGTAACATTGCAGGTACACAGGGCCTGCAGCCTACTGGCCTCCAGGCCGACTGCACAAGTGAACCCAGAGACTCTGTATTGGTGAGCAGGTGGGCCCATTGGAACCTCAGGCAGTGCCGTTGTAGCACTGCAAAAGCCAGAGCCTTCCTGCCTCTAAAGCAAACAGGAGAAGGTGTTCTGACCATATTGATTGAGTGCCTCATATGGTGTGCCAGAACTAGGGGTTTTTCTTTAGGTCCCAATACAGACTGTAAAGAACAACCCAGGAAACACTGATATATTTTAAGGTTCCTAACTATTAGGAGGAAAGAGATTTGAAACAAACATCACCAGAAAACAGGACAGGTACAAGGCCAAAAACAATAACAAAGACTAAAACTCAGAGATGAGGAAACACTCAAAGTCTCAGATACAAAGATCCTCGCCTCAAAGTAACACAGGAGGAAGGGAAATAGAGAAGTTTGAAGGCCAGTCTCCAGGGTCCTCAGAAATGGTAACCAAAGCAGATCTACTAAAATGGAAATCAGAACTGATCTCTGAGAAGAAAGCAGAGATCTTGGACACTGTCAACATGATGATTAATCAAGCTAAAGAGCAAATCATCAAGTTGATAGAATCCAAGATAGCAAAAGCAATGGAAACTTTTTTTTATCTTTATTGGTACATTAAATATACACATCATGAGTGCACTACATAATGGGGATTTGTACCAGTATAAGACACAACTTAATTCTCATTTTTTCCCATAGCCCTACCCACCCTACCACTCCCCATATACATATAATTTGTTTCCTTACTTTTTTGTTACAATATCAACATTTTCCCCTTTCACCCTATTTTACATTGAGCATTTTCTATTTCACAATATATAACATACAATGCTAGGACTCATTTACATCTTTATTTTCTCATACCAGAGAAAAGATGCGATATGTACCTATCTGTGCCCTATTTATTTCACTTATGAGGATATCCTCAAGGTATGTCCATTTAAGTAGAAATGATTCAAAC